>JAFVLL020027093.1:19543-49936 GCA_021397915.2 Tor tambroides | reverse complement strand
AACAAGTCAAAATACTTAGTCATGTTGTCAATATAACAGTGCACTCTGTTAGTATTACCTGATATGAACTATGGCAACAGTTTAGATGACAGTTATACTCTATTGAAATGCAGAAGGCTGCACTTCTCATATATGCTATTTATATCCATTTCAAAAGCACAAATTTACACATTACTGTACGTGAGATATTGTTTGAAAGAGACTGAATGTTTGAATTACTGATGATATGGTCAATCTCCCAATATTTGGCTGCACCCTTTGACTTGCCTCAGCCATTGTAAGGCCAACATAGTCCACAATAGTGGCTCTTATTTCATCTGATATGCGCCTCTGTCCTTGGCCTCTTCTGTCCCTTCCTCTGTTTTGCCTCTGTACTCTTCCACGCATCCTTACTCCTCTTCTTCCTCTCAGCGGTTGACCCTGATTGTTTCCTGGATGTTCAGAATTTGTACCTCTTGTGTTGTCCTCTGTCTATATGCTTTCCAATTGAAGGTTCATGAGATGCACCTTTGAGCTATTTCAGAGAACTGGTTTATCATTGATTGATCTACATTCTCTTCATTAGTGAAATTCAAGATTCACCTGCACAATTCAACCATTTTGCATTTAATGACTTATACGATGAACTAATGACTGGATGTTTTGACATTTGCACAGAGAACTATATAATACATTTTGAGCAACATGACATTAGCAACTGATAATGTAGGAAACCACAGACAAATGTACATAATCAATTGCATGAATGTACCAAAGCAACCGCAACTTGTTCAAAAGAATGAGAAACTGCTTTTATGATGTGCACAACTGACTAGATGATGTGGAGGCTGAACAAGTAGTGTAGAGAACTTTATTTCTGATCTGAGAAAAACTGTATTATGTCAGTGAGTTGACCAGTGCCACCAAAATAAAAAGTGTTTTTGTCATTGTGTGAGCCACACTGCTCAAAATGTTTAGATGTTTTTTCCACCATGGAAATATTTCTTTTATGTAAATTTTGTTTTGTTTCATTTCATTTTGTGTTGTATGCAAATTAATTTTTTTTATATTCAGTTTCATTTTATATTTGTTAAATGCAATTTTCAGTTAATTTCATGCTATATGCAAATTTCATTTTGTTACACACAATTTCATGTCATATTCATTATATGCAATTTTTCCCTGCTTTTTTTGTTGACAGACTGCTTTCTACACTATAGAAGAGTGTCAGTTTTGCCTGTGTATCACACTGAGAATTTTAGATACATATTTCAACAGTAGATAAAATGTATTGTTAAAAGTCAATACTGTAGTACACAAACAGAAAATGAACATTTTTATTTATACAGTACATTTATTTTTGTAGAAATGTATTGCATGTAAACTGAAAATTTTACCATTGCTTATTCATTTTCTCACGCTCTATGTCTTCCTATTCCTCTTTCATGACAAGCAAGTGTGAATTTTCACAGTTTACATGTAACACATTTCTACAGATACAAATACTGTACAAATATAATGTATTTCTAGAGTAGGGCTACTGCAGCAGCTGCTGGTGTTCAGGGTTGTGATGTTCCTCTTTTGTTCAATAAATGGTAGTGATTGTGCTGGAAAAACTCCATATATATGCTTCCAAACTTGGTTGATTGGCAAGATTGTTATTCATATTTCATTCCAATGGCAAGTAGGGCTGCAAAGGGATGGAAATGTACATTTCATATGCATTTTTCTGAAAGCTTCCAAACAATCCTGGAAAGTTTCCAGAAATGTTTTGACTAATGGCAAGTCATCTGCCAACTCAGCAGACATTACAACCATTCCATGTCAGATAATTATGGAATATACATGCACATCTGACAGATTTTGATAACTGATTGAACTTTTTTGTATGTGATGGCTCACACGATGAAAGAATGTTTATAAGTTTTGAAGAGTTTGACAATTTCCCTGAGAATCATCTCATCTGTTTTGATCAATAAGCCATGCATTTAGTTATTGTGCAAAGTGTAGATTTCTCATTTGCACACATGCCAAAACATGCAATTCAGTTTGCCTAAATCAGTAAGAAACTCAAATCTGATGTGAACAAGAAACTAATTGTTCAGACATCTGAACTCATTCTCTTTTGTGAATTGAGCCAAAGCGATTAAAAAACAACTGTACAGACTTTCTTTGACCTATCAGGAATTTCGGGAACACTTTACTTAAGGCCTTTATGTATAATGCATTATAAAGCATTATTAAAGTGTATAATGCATTATAATTATTCATAATGTGCATTGTAATACCATTATGTCTTCTTGTAAATAATGATAACCGAATTTAAAACGTGTAGTGTAACAACGAATTGCTAAGTGTTATAATGTATTAACTGTAGTTACAATTATATTCATGAGATTATACAAAGCATCACAAGGCATAATTAATGCATTAAAACTACTTTTATAATGCATTATACGTAAAGGCTTTGGAATTTCTACGTTCAATGAATGGTTCATATAAAAATGAAATTTCTCTCATCATTTATTCACTTGCTTCATGTTATTTCAACCTGTATGACTCAGTTTCAATCTATGCATGTCGTCTGCAGGTTTGGGGCCTTTTCCAATTGCGCCCATCTACACAGCGACCAAACACGGCGTGGTGGGCTTCAGTCGTGCCATGGCAGTACGTATTTTACGAATGAAGCATTACAGTGTTTCTGTGAAAGAGAAAGTCTTTGAATTTTCCTTTAATTGCTCATTGACAGGCTGTTTCAAAGCTGGGTAACTATGGGGTGAGGATCAACATTCTCTGTCCGTGGTTTGTGAAGACCAATCTTCTGTCTGCCATGAATTCAGAAGAGCATATCGGAAGTTTCTATCCACTGAAAGGTATTGCAGAGACGATGATGCAGAACCGCGGCTGTCTGGAGTGAGTTATGTAGAATATTTTCATTGATCTTGATTCAGTACAATACATAGAATTATGTCTATTCATAACTGAAAACTGTTTTACTATTATCTGCTATTATTAAACTGACTGTGTGTTAAGGATTGCAGTGAGCCTAGAACTGAGTGAACTATTTAAAGCTTGAAAAACACTCATATATATGAGTCAAAACCAGTCATTAGGGTCATTTTTTTGAAATTGAGATTTCTACATCATCTGAAAACTGAATAAATAGCTTTCCATTGATGTATGGTTTGTTAGGATAGGACAATATTTGAAAATCTGGAATCTGAGGGTGCAGAAAAATCTAAATATTGAGAAAATCACCTTTAAAGTTGTTCAAATGAAGTTCTTAGCAATGCATATTACTAATCCAAAATTAAGTTTTGATATATTTACGGTACATTATTGACACATTATTTACTTATTATACTAACGATTTTTGGCATGAAAGAAAAATGGATCATTTTGACCCATACAATGCAACTGAAGACTGGTTTTGTGCTCCTGGGTCACATATGGAAAGAATCTGTTCAGCAGCTAGAAATACATATATGACAGCTATTGATCATCCTTTAAGAATATGGTAAAAGAAACCTGTCCCAAAATACAACGGTGCATATATGGAATACCGTGAACAGCTTCAGGTGTGTATATATTCTGGAGTTACTGTTGCAAACTGTAACTTGACTTTGTTGTCTGATCACTAAAGTCTTACTGGCTTCAAAACCTCTCAAGAGCAATTTATTTTGATCAAGAAAAATTCTACAATGGTTTTGTTATCAGGGGAGAGATAAGCAACAGATAAAGCAAGGGTTTGAGTGTAACATCAAAATCGAGAAACTTTGTAACTTTGTGATTGTTTTCATTGCAGGGCTGATGTTGTTGCAAAGGGCTTTCTTGTTCTGGTGAAAGATGAGAGCAAGAATGGAGACGTTCTGGTGATCGATCCTGACGAGGCCATTTTTGTTTCCTTTCCTGAACGAGCCGGAGACTTCCCATCTACTCCGGTCAGTCTCGAGTAGCCAATCAGCTTCGCTCTCAGTGGAAGAGGATTAAAGGTTGCATCAGAGATCTTAAAGGTTCTTAAATCCAACCAAACCCTGAAGATCTAGACCAAATCAAGACACGACGTAAACCTGAGAGCTTCCACCAAGAATGGCTTTATATAAAAATAATTCTGACTAAATCAGCCAGTATAAAGATTAGCGGAATTTTAAAGATCTCAGATCTTTTTTCTTTGGTGCTTCTTTGTTATTCAGATTGATTTGAGAATGTTCCAGATCCAGGAAATCTGACACGCACTCAAAATGTCAAATTTGACTATTAGGGAACTAGAAATAGTGCAGCATCTGAAAACAGTCTTGTAATTTACAAATAGAAATGCCAACATCAGTTATTGTGCTAAAATATACCTCAAAATATTCTGAATATGTGGTTTGCTTTTACAATTTGTTGAAATAAATAAGCTACTAACATCATGTTTGTGTTGAAATTTAATTACAATGAAATTTTGGATCTTACCTGCAAAGTTGTATTGTAGTTTCTAGTACTGAAAGATGATTGACAGCCAATGTTTTTACTGTTGCTTTAAATGCTCAAGCTCTGAAGTCAGGTGAACTCTGATTGGCTGTCAGTGTTTTTATTGTTCATCATCTGAAAGTGCATTATAGCTGTGGTTTGGAAATCCCTTGGTTTTATGTTCATAGTTATAGTTATCAAATTTGGCATGAATGTTTTTACTTTCATAATTTGCTATAAAAACAAACTTTGCAGTTAAATTCCTGAGTATTCTCACAAGTATATCAAGAACGAATGAATTGACTTGTAGTTTCTAGTACTGTGGTTCCTAGACGGGTTAGTAAAGAAAACACTATACAAACTTTTATGAACATGAACTTCGTTATATTCTTTGCCCAAGAAATGTCAACAAATAAGACAGCACTGCATGGATTATAAAATGATATATTATACAAAAACTGATTCAGAAAATATACATGAAATATACAAATGGCAACACAATATTGCAATAACTTATTTTCAGTCGCTCCCACTGTCACTGTCCTCCTCCTTTTCTTCTTCATTTTTACTGTTTTCCTCAGTTGAGTCTAAAAGTCCAGCGAAGAAATCCTGTCCTGTATCGAAGGCTTTGTTGCTCAGAGCTTTGAGGCGTCTGTCTTTTTTCTTCCTCCGCCGGTAATCGTTGACTCTCATGTCCGGTAAGCTGGAGATGTCCCAGAACTTGACGAGCTCGTCGTGAGCGCAGCTGGCCAGAAAGCGTGTGTCTCTGGATCTGGCGATCTCCTCGATGGATTCGCCCGCATGCTGCCCAACGCTGCCCACGACACGGTTCGGCAAGATACTGACCGCTCTGCCAAACAGAGGACAGAGTCATTCGTTTCAGAAGAGGAGAGATGTAATGAGCATCTGGAGCAGTTTTATGCTAAACAGAGGTGTTGTTTATGGTTAGATCATGTTAACTAATGCATTAATGTAAACTAATTAAGCTGTTAACATGAATAGATGCATTAATATATATGTAAGTTAACATGAACAAACATTAATGCTGAACAGTGGTGTTGGTCATGGTTAGTTCATGTTAACTAATGCATTAATTAATGTTAACTAATGACACCTTATTGTAAAGTGTTACCAATTTTATTTATCAATTAACTTCTATTAACTAAATGAAATCAACATTTGGTGAGACTTTTGCCCTTGGTACACTTGAGCATAGTTTTTCAGGTACCTTTGCAGTTAAGTGATCTTTTCAAAAAAAAATAAAAATAATAATAATAATAATTTACTGACCCTGAACTTTTGAACAGTAGTGTATATTGTTACACAAGATTTCAATTTTGAACAAATGCTGTTCTTTATTCATTAAAGAATCCTGAAAATCACAGATTGCAAAAAATATTGTGCAGCACAACATTGATAATAATCAGAAATGTTCCTTGAGCAGCAAATCAGCATATTAGAATGATTTCTGAAGATCATGTGACACTGAAGACTGGAGTAATGATGCTGAAAATACAGCTGCAGATCACAGGAATGAATGATATTTTAAGGTGTATTAAGATGAAGCGCCTGATGACGCCGTCTGCGGAGGCGGCACACAGAATGCTGTCTGTAATCGGCACAATACAATCCACAGATTCGGCCTGAACCGCAAACCGGTCGCTGATGGCACCAAAACCATTCCAGTTAAAAATGTATAACTTGCCCTCGCTGGATCCACAAACCACCTTACGGCCTCTCTGTGTGGGAAAAGAGGTTTGCAATGATTAAAAACTGCATTATCCACCTAGTTTTTAATGTAACAGCTCAATTTAGCATTGGATATAATACTTAATCTAGTCAGATAAACATTTATTATACGTTTTTTATGATAACATATACATATAGCAGATGTATTTGTGTTATACACATATTTTGGGCTGCTTGTAATCAAACACTGATGCCTAAGCACTGATGACTCACTAATGACTCACTTTCATAACGCAAACAGAAGATCTCCATTCTGGAACTCGGAAAGCAGATTGAATCTCCGTCTTTTTATATTGAACACACCCATGGTGCCATCGTCACTACAAATCAAACAAAGCCATGACATCAGCAAACCAAACACCAGTTTGCACGCTTATCATGCCTAATGTAGGAAAGGCATAGCATCATATTCTGCACAGGTTCAATTATCTCGACTCGCTCAAAGATGAGAGAGAGAGAGAGAGAGAGAGAGAGAGAGAGAGAGAATTACCCCAGTTTTGGTTTCTTTACACTGCTTGCCTGTCAAATTTAGAATTGAATTTAAGGTTTTGTTGATGGTTTTTAAAGCATTGCCCCAAAATATATTGCTGACCTTTTGATTCCTTATAAAACACAAGGAATATGAGATCTTTGAGTCAGATGTTCCTAAAACTAGATTAAAATTCAAGGGCTTCCTCAGGGGCTGCTCAATGATTACACAACCCTCTTCCAATGCATATCAAATCTTCCCCATCTGTGGATGCTTTTAAGTCTAGATTGTATCTTTTTAGTATAGCTTTTAGAATTGATTAGGACTTAATTTTTAATTTTGTTTGTGTGACTATGTAATGATGCTGGAAAGCACTTTGGTCAATGGCAGATGTTTTAAATGTGCTATAGAAATCAAATTTGTATTGTATATCGCAAGATTTCTTAGCCAGCAGCATTTGTTTTACAGACAGAGAGCATGAAGACGTCTCTGTAGGCCGCACCTGGAGGTGAGCAGGGTCCGCTTGGCCTGATCGATGGTGATTTCACTGATATAATCCTCATGGTGCTTCAGATCCATGAACGAGGTTCCTCTCCTCATGTCCCAAACCTTCAGTGTCCCCTCGTCATCGCCCGTCGCAAATATATTCTCATCCACCAGCAGCAGAGCGTTGATGGGAGCCCTCGAGAAGAGCAAAAACATCAGGCAACATTTCAACAGCTTTCCTCGTATATCACCCTGGAGCACAAAACTAGTCATAAGGGTCAGTTTTTCTGAATAAATAATCTTTCCATTGGTGTATGGTTTGTTAGGATAGGACAATATTTGAAAATCTGGAATCTGAGGGTGCAAAAAAATCTAAATATTGAGAAAATCTCCTTTAAAGTTGTTCAAATGAAGTTCTTAGCAATGCATATTACTAATCAAAAATGAAGTTTTGATATATTTATGGTAGGAAATTTACTAAATATCTTCATGGAGCATGATCTTAATATCCTAATGATTTTTGGCATAAAAGAAAAATGGATAATTTTGACCCATACAATGTATTTTTGGCTATTGCTACAAATATACCTGTGCTACTTAAGACTGCTTTTGTGCTCCAGGGACACATATATAACTCTTTATGATCTGAACAGGAGCATCAGGTACTTGTGAGCTTTGGGGATTCGCGTCAGCAGTTTTCCAGCCTCCACGTCCATGATGTGAACGGCCTTGTCTTTAGACACGCTGAAGAGCTCTGAGGAACAGAGGAGAGAGATCACGGTGTCAGTGTCGGGGAAATAATAAGTGAAGAACTGAAAGATAATGAAGAAATGAAAGGAGACGCAAACACTGACTCTGTCCATTGCTGGAGAACAGCACTTTCCTGCAGGACTTCAGATGATGTCCTGATGACCACAGCTCTTTGTTTTCTTCTTCAGTGCAGGAGTATGAATATCTGAAAAATCACACAGAGTCCATGAGTTTACGCCGATCAGATTTACTGTACGAACAATGATACCAGAGTCCTTCTCCTGTTACAGAACAAGAAATGATCAAATTGTATATATTTTCAAAATGTTTATAACAGTAACACTCATCGAGCGTAAGAGAACTAGAAACATTTGAGTTTCATACACTACTGGTCAAGTTTCAAAAACTTCTGCTCACCAAGCTGCCTTTATTTGTTCAAAAATACAGTAAAAATGTGAAATATTATTAGAATTTACAATATCTGTTTTCTATATGAATATGTGTTAAACTGTAATTTATTTCTGTGATCTGCAGCTGTATTTTCAGCATCATTACTCCAGTCTTCAGTGTCACATGATCTTCAGAAATCATTCTAATATGCTGATTTGCTGCTCAAGAAACATTTATTATTATTATCAATGTTGAAAACAGTTGTGCTGCACAATATTTTTGTGGAAACTGAGATACATTTTATTTTTCAAGATTCACAGATGAATAGAAAGTTCAAAAGAACAGCATTTATTTGAAATAGAAATCTACTGTAACATTAGAAATGTCTTTACTGGCACTTTGCATCAATTTAATGCCTCCTTGCTGTATAAAAGTACTATTGTTAATTTTTAGAAATCCTACTCAGTCCAAAGCTTTGAACGATAATCATTGATAATATTTGTTGAGCAGTAAATCAGCATATTAGAATGATTTCTGAAGATCACGTGACACTGAAGACTGGAGTAATGATGCTGAAAATACAGCTGCAGATCACAGAAATAAATTACAGTTTAACACACATTCACATAGAAAAATTATTACAATTTCAAACAGCAGTTATCACAATTCTTACTGCATTTTTGATCAAATAAATGCAGACTTGAATGCAAAAATTGATGCTTGAAATGAGTGTTAGTGTTAGCATCTCTGGACAGACTCCAGACATAAACACAGCGGCTGATGAGTTTGTCAGGTGCTCTCACAGGTAAATGTCTCCATGTCTCCAGCTGCTAAGATGTCTCGGTTGGGATGAAACGCGATCGTGTTGACGATGGCCTCTAGTTTAATGTCTTCTGGTGTGTCTCTGATCTTGGGCGCTTTGGGTTCTTCTTTAGCCTCTTCCTCCTCCTCCTCTTCCTCCTCCTCTTCCTCCTGTACAAACAGAGAAACATCACAGCATTCAGCGCTGACAGCCTTTATCCTAGATTACTACCGTTTATCGTACCTTTTACCACGCAATTATCAGGCCTATTGATTTATTGTAAATACATATTAAAACAGATTCAGATACATGACGAATCTTCAACGCTCGATAATGTATATAACACAAGAAACTTACTAGTTGACATGAATCCTCGTGTTCTACGGGAGCCGCCATCTTTGTTGTAGGCGAAATAATATCGCACTTCCGCCTGCTGGACTGGAGTGAGCGGCGCTGTCTCTTCTTCTTCTTCTTCAAATGTTTATTGGCGGTTGGCAGACTAGCTTATTAGTGCATTACCGCCACCAGCTGAACTGGAGTATATATAGATGTCGTCCAGTCTTCTCTTTCTCCCAAAGTTTCTGCCGTGCATTTATAAGAGCTTTCCTAATTATTATTTTTGCTTCTGCCTTACTAATGTTTACGTCAATTCCTATCTGATTCAAGTTCAAAGAATTCTTAGCATGCTTATCTGCCTTCTCATTTCCTTCAACTCCAACATGTGCTGGAACCCAAATAAATGAAATAAAAGTGCCCTGATTTTTCATTCTATATATACATTGCAGTATTTCAAGTATGAAATCTTGTCTGCAGTTAGACTGGCCTGATTGAATGCTTTTTAACGCAGCCAATGAATCTGAACATATTACTGCTTTTTTAATTCTATTTTCCTCTACCCATTGGAGAGCCATAACAATAGCTACCAACTCTGCTGTTAATACAGATAAGAAATCCAAGGTTCTTTTCTTAAGAACGATTTCATATTGCTATTCCTGTTTTCATAGTTTCTGGATCTTTTGAACCATCTGTGAATAATATTTCTGATCCATATATGTATTAATTCTTATTTTTATTGGGTCACAATCTTCACTTCATCTGTTAAATAAAGATCTACTATAGGCATTACAAATGTCCTGACGTGTGTAGTGCATTACTGAATTTTTTGTTTTTTACATCAATCAATTCCGCTATTTCCTCCATTTCCTGTCCAATATTCTTAATATTACTTTTCCCATATTCCCAACTTTTAAAAAATATTGCCTTAGTAGGGTGTTCATTGTTGTGCCCCATCAAAGATGCCCAATACACCATTTTCAGTTTACGTCTTATTTCCAGTGGCATTTCTCCCATTTCAACTTGCATAGAAGCTCTAGGGGAAGTTTTAAATGCCCCACAACATAATCTCAAAGCCTGTGTCTGTACTGCCCGTTTTCTTTAGTAGAGACTTACTCACCGAATCATAAATCATACTTCCACAATCTATTGCTGAGTGAATGATATATATATATATATTCCTAAGACAACTTCTGCTTGCACCCCAATCACTTCCTGCTAGACATCTCATAACATTCAGTGCCTTTTTGCACTTGGTCAGCAGTTTTTCTGCATGTGCATTAAAAGTCAATCCAACCACTCAATTTTACCACTGACACCTGTTCCAGATGCTATCCATATAGTGATAAATTAATATTAACATTTATCTTTTTTTGTAAAATAAATGACTTGTGTTTTGGCTACTGTAAGAAACTATAGCCTGCCTCGACCCAGATTCCACTCCACAATGTGTTTGATCATGCTCATTTCCCAAACTGACTTAATTATTATAGCAAAGTAGGAAGTCGACAGTTATGTTGATTGTCGACCATTTGGGATGATCACATCCTGATCAAATGGTCACCAATTGTAGAATGGCAGCAGGTGTGGGACACTGAGAACTACCTCAGACAAAGGGGTGTCAGAACTTAATTAAGATACAGACTACAGCTTTTACAACAGGAGCAACTTCATTTACATGAAGGGTAGTAAACTGAAAATGTATAAAAGGTTTGAACTTAGGATGTTCTGGGTTCATTCCACCTCCGTTGAACCCAAGGTACGACATGTACTTTGTCACTGCTATGCTGCAATAAACATCTTCATCAAGATCTTCAACGTCCTCATCACTTTTTCTTACACTACTGATATTTGAAAACTCTATTTCTGTGCCCACTCTTCAACTTTATTTATTGCACTTTCTAAACTTTCTTAACTGTATATGATACATTTCAGCCTCTTTTCCTGCAATTACTACTTCTTTGTTTATCTGTCCCTTTCTTCTTTCTGATTCTAAACATAATATTGAATCCACTGTCGTTCGATATTTTACAGAAGCCACTTTGATGAGGAGTAAAAAGACTATTTCTGTTTTCTATAACATGTGTAAGCCTGTTTGATATCATTCTCTCCATAATTTTGCAGGTGTTTGATGTTAGTGCTATTGGTCTGTAATTTGTTGCTTCTGATCTATCTTTGCCAGGCTTTTCTACAGGGATAACTATTGAATGTTTCCATGGTCCATATTTTGTTATATAACTTCAGTCATTTAAAAAGTGCTATATCTGATCATTTTCCTATCATACTACAACAAACCTCGTTTCTTTTACTTTAGCAATTGCTCTTTTTAATTCATAAAGTGAAAAATCTGCATCTATCAGGTTTCCACTTGCTTCACGCTTCTTCAGAATATCAGGGTTTTCTCTCACTACACTCCTTAGCATCTTCAGTCAGTTTACTACAATTTACTCTTGCAAATACTTTAGCTAGCATCTCTGCCTTCTCTTCATTTGAAACTGCAATTTCATTTCCATTCTTTAATTCTTGCAAATACCTCCCATTCTTCTAATCATAGCCTCCAAATATCTGAAATCTGTATATCCCATCCAATATTACAGTAATTTCTCCAATAGTTTCTTTTAGTTTTCCTTACTATAGCTTGTGCTTTCTCATACTTTATAAGGTCTGAGTATAAATAAGATGATTTAACTTTTTTAAATGCTTTATTCCTTTCTCTTATAACTTCTCCACACTTTTGATTCCACCATGGGACTGATTTCTTTTCCTACCTGTTGTTTTCTTTCCTATTATCTCTGTTGCTGTTTTATGTATAATATACTTATTTTTTCATTATATTCTTCAATTCCATCTCCCTGATCTTCCATTTCAATAATTCTATTACTACAAATATAACTGAATACTTCCCATTCTGAATTCTATAATGTCCATCTTTCTAAGTTTCCTTGTTGTGCCTTTTGTACTTTAACACCAATTCTTCTTTCTACAGGATAATGATCACTCGCTTCAAAACTTTCCATGCACACACATTTACCATATTTCCTGATACTAATGTAAGATCAAGTACTGATTCCTGGCCATTTACCATGTTCACCCTTGTTCCTGATCCATCATTAATACACACCAGTCCATTTTCATAACTCTTCAGATACCATACCATTCAAATCTGTATTTTTACTTCCCCATAAAGAGCTATGACTATTCAAGTCACCACACCACACTACTTTATCCCCACTTAATTCCACCACTCTTCACTACTTTTCACTCTTTTAATAGCATCAGATGGTCCTTCTGTCATCTTGATATTTTGAACTTGTATTGCCCTTTTCCTGACTTCACGTCCTCCATAAGCTGAGCCCCGCAGTTACAGCAGTTCAGTTTAACATTTTCTCCAATATTTTCCCATACTGACGTTCTCCTGCACATTTACCACAGTTTTGCCTACCTTTGCATACTGAAGCCACGTGACCATATCTTTGGCATTTAAAGCATCTCAACAGCTGTACTCCCTCATAAACCCAACCATCACTCTTGCTGGCAATACTTCTTCTTCAAACTGGATCGTTACAGACAAACTGTCTTTCCTCACCCCATGTAACTTGTACACTGCATCCGTTTAACTTTGCAGATCTTTGCTCCAGTTAAGCTCTTTTTAATCTCATCCTCTGATACTTCTGTTGAATTCCACATATGACACCTTTAGCTGTTTTCCTCTCTTCCCAAAACACTTGCCAGTGTTTTCAATCTCTCTGCTTTTCATCTCTGCATATTAGCATTATATTTCCATCACGTAGTGTTTTTGCATACTTAATCTCAAAAACCATCTCCAGCTTAAACAGCGAACACAGGAATCATTAGCCTAATTCATTTCTGTAATTCATCCTCCATCTCTAATCACTGTCTCTTTCTCAAGTATTATGTAAATTCATATGCATATCTATATTTATACAGCTGTATATAGAGTCAATAATGCGCAAATCTGCACATAAATCTTCTGTTCCAGATTCATACACATTACTATTATTTATTGTTAAGTCTTACTATTTAAATGTTTTCTGTTCTCATGTCAGATATGTGTGTGTATATATATGAGACTGTAAGTGACTTTAAAAGAAGAAAAGAAGTAATAATTGCAAGATTAAGATTAGGACATAAAATCAGGAAACATCCTTCTAGATTATGTAGATCTTGTGGCGAAATTGAAACAGTCGAGCATATTTTATTACAGTGTAAAGCATATAGCAAAGAGAGGGAGATGCTGGAAACAAAGATACAATCAGAAGGTGCAAACAATATGACATTAGAACCAATATTAGCTAATACAAAATTCAGAAGAATGATAAGTCATCTAACAGACACGGGAAACTTCATGAGAATATGAGGATTTTTTTTAAATCCTTCTCATTGTCACCAAAAGTTGGCTTGCCCACCGCCAATAAACACTACAAGAAGAAGAAGAAGAAGAAATATCTACTCTTACAATAAAACAAACACTGTCATAATTCATCAACAAATGATTAAGTTCATGAAATGCAAACCTGAAATGCTATATTTTTATATTTTAGAATTATTCTGATTCATTTACTTCATTGTTTTTCATTCTTTCTTTAACATGAGGCATAATGGTAATAAATAAATGCATAATTAAAGAAAAATAGAAACATAGATTTCTCATGCATTTATTTCCCCTCACACATTTAATGATCTATATGCACAAATTTGTGTATTTATTATTTTTGCACAGTGTGCAGATTGCTTATAGAAATGAATTTTAACAAAATGATTTTTGTTTGTGTAAAGCCACTTTAAAAGTTTTGACTTGAAACAACCACATATATTTGTGTAGCAGTATCGTGTGAAGATATGGGCCCTTCATTCCCTATGTCACACGCTCAGGATCTGTTGTGTCTAGAAACTGCTGAGAAAGAATGGCCACGGATATTGGGCTCAAAGCCTGCATTCCAGTTTATGAGGACGAATGGACCAATATCATAGAGATCCTCTTTGTGAAAGATCTGCACCATGTTGAAGACCATCAGTTCTACATCCATCTGGGCCACTTTGTGTTTCATGACACTAAGCTGGATTCCATGCTGAAGGACAAATCTTAGTCACTTTCTACACATGCAGCATTGCTCATTCTCACTATCTGTGATGTGCCTTTAGTTCAGACAGAAAATCTCCTTGGCAGAGGATAAATCAGGTGATCTCCCTCCAGGCTTTATAGTGTTTCACAATACTTGGAGCTGACACAGACCTTTAGATCACGCCATAGACGTTCCGTCCAACGAATGTGACAACATTCTTAAAACAACTAAAGAAAAGTAGTAAAAGAAATAAAAATGTTTGTTTGTTTATGTATTTACAGGGGCAATGCACATTAATAAACATAACTGTAAATGTGCCAGAATTAGCCCAAAAGGCTATTTTTCATCTGTAGACCCTTGACAGAATGTTAAAAGGAAAATGATTTTCTTACACGTTCAACTTTTTTTTGCATGTTATATTTTAAGATATGTTGACGCTGTCGTTATTTGCAATGGCACAAAATTGCACCTCTCCAAAGCATTTTTTGTATATCATAACATTATATGGTTCAGCTCTGGTTATGGAAGCTTTTTCCAGACATAAAGCTCCTTCAGTCAGGTCCTGAAAACATGAACCTTGCTACTCCCATATTCTCCACTCCCTGGTCTGCTCTGACCAGTTAGGAATGTTCAATTTACAGTTTTCAGTCACGTGACCGACTCGAAGACCTGGAGGGCAAAACAGCCATAAAACTGCAACACAAGCCTGGCTTTTTTCCATATCCTTCCAATCCACAAATATTTAGATCACCTCTCAAAAGAATAAAACATGGACATGTGAACAAAATGCAAGTTTTGGCCTTCTGAAATCCATATAAAGCACCCACCACAATATTTCAATCACTAAAAACAGTGTGACATTCTAAAACATTAAACTTAAAGTGCCTTAATGTATTAAAACAGTGATATTGAAAGAGCTAATTCAGTACAGATCTTATTGAGGATGCATACTTTATATAGGCAAGCAGATAAGCTCGGAATATGAACGCAATGCGCTAAACGGTTAAGTGTTTTCTTTGAAATGGTTTTCTATGGGAAAACATTTAATGAGAAACTTTGTGCATTGGGTTTATGTTCTGGGTTCATCCACTTGCCTGTACAAAGTATGCATCATTAATAAAGTGCATACTGAATTTGGCCTTGAATATCAGTGTCTTACTATAGTACTACTTACTGCAAACCTCGTAAAAATTACTGGCGGTCAGTGAAGCCTTGTTTTGCCCTCCAGGTGGGCGTTCCTGTAAGGGTGTGACGTCACGTGAAAACTATGAGGGTAAAGAAAAGAAGTATGCAATAGAGTGAGAGCAATAAGTGTGGGATAAAGGGGGGATAAAAGAGGAAATTAGGGGTTTAAACATAAGAGATGCAATGCGGTAGCTACTTAATTCAACCATGGGTTTTTATATTACATAGATCAGACGTCTGTGAAAATATTAAAGGCATAGTTCACTCAGAAATGTCAATTCTGTCATCATTTACTCATACCCATGTTGTTCTAAATCTGAATGACAGATATTTTGAAGAATGCTAAACAGTTTCAGTTCCCATTGACATCCATTGTATTTTTGTCCACACTATGGAAATCAATGAGTTATACGCGTCTCTGTAAAAATCCTTATATCTCTGGAAAACTAGGTGGCCCTGTGTTCAAACTTCTCAGGTGCCTCCGGGGCATGCTTTCGATGATCCCTACCAATTTTTGTGCCAATATGTCAAATAGTTCAAAAGATATTGCAATTTATGATAAATTTTAAAATGTCAGACAGGTGGTTAATCCGATCCTGGAACAATTTGGCATGACCCAAGGAACCAAGACACCAAGATCACGATTTTCTGACAAACTGTTCAAAAGTTTCACATTTGCCCTCAGATCATGATGTTGATGAAGTGTACTGAGTTTCATTTCAATTGATCAATTGATCATGATGAGAGTAATCAGTTGAACTAGTTAGTCAGAAGTTATAACCGTTTGAAAAGTGAATTTTTGAGCTGGTGGTGGCGCTACAGAGTTGGTCCTAGAGATCCCAAAGTTGGTCAGGGTTCTGTTAAGAACTGCCCCAATAAATGTGCCAATTTTCATCATGTTCCTATGTTCTGTTCATAGGGCTGCCATTGACTCCCATTCGGGAAGAAGGAAAATAATAGCAAAGAAAACTAACAGAAACAATATGAGCTACAGACCCTCAAGGGCTTGGCCCCTAATTATTAGAAATAATATGTCAAGGAGTTTAAAAAAACAGCAATAAGACTTATAAGAAGTGAGAAATGCTTTGTAGGCTGAATGGATTGATGTGCCCTTGGCCCATGCCGCTCTTCCCAGCATGCACTGCTTATCGAGCAAATCCACGGTTAAAGCGTCGGGCTGTGATTTGCTGACCAGCTGCTGAGTTGAGTTTTTATGCTGGAGCCAGGAGCCGATTCACTGCTGGAGAGCTTCAACAATAGAGCTCACAGCACACACGTCAGAGCTTTCAGAGAAGAGCTGCAGAAATACAGCGTTAATGACAAGCGTCTCTACATCGTCAGAGACTCACTAACAAGCCTGCAGTTTTCATGCACGGCAGACTACATTTTATTTGGATCCATAATTCATCTGTTCCAATAGAAACTCCAGCTAATGTTTACTGAGAATTGAGAAGTTTACAGTTTTTCATTCACTAAATCACTAATATTGCATTTCAAATCAATGTACATGTTGAATATGTGTTCTTTGGTGCAGTTCTTTTCGGTTAGATGAGCAAAGTAGCCTACAATGATTTGACATTTCCTGAAAGCACAGTTCCAATGAACATTCACAAACAGCATCACAGGCTTTGTGGTTGAACTACAGCTCTGGACTGGAGTTCAGAAGCACGGTTTTGTTTGTATGACTTAAATAATAAACCTTTCCTGTCCCTGTGTTGAGAGAAACTGGGAGTAAATGCAGAGACAGAGGCTCTTTCCTCAGACTAAGGCTTATTAATTTTCATTCTTGGTGTGAAAGAGCATTTACAGTCACCAAAAATATAACTATTTCTGTTATTAAAAATAAATAAGCAAGCCCAGCCCAGGTGACAAAAAATAACGCAAAAGTAACGTAATGCATTACTTTCCATAAAAATAAACTAAGTAACGCAATTAGTTACTTTTTTATGGAGTAATGCAATTTTGTAATGCATTACTTTTAAAACCGACTTTCCACAGCAGCGGTTACAAATACTGTTTGTGGTGTTTATATGTGCTTCGCTCAGTTATTTAGTGACCTGTTTTATAAGTGTCGCTATTTTTGTTCAACAAATTCCTCATTAAAAAATGACATTTTGAAAATAAACCCTATTTCTGACCCTGGAGCACTGTTTTAGTCTTAAGTAGCACAGGTATATTTGTAGCAATAGCCAAAAATACATTGTATGGGTCAAAATTATTGATTTTTCTTTTATGCCAAAAATTATTAGGATATTAAGTAAAGATCATGTTCCATGAAGATATTTTGTAAATTTCCTACTGTAAATATATCAAAACTTAATTTTTGATTAGTAATATGCATAACTAAGAACTTCAGTCCCAACTTTAAAGGAGATTTTCTCAATATTTAGATTTTTTTGCACCCTCAGATTCCAGATTTTCAAATAGTTGTATCTCAGCCAAATATTGTCCTATCCTAACAAACCATACATCAATGGAAAGATCATTTATTCAGCTGATCTATAAATCTCAATTTCAAAAATCTACCCTTAGGACTGGTTTTGTGGTCCAGGGTCACATTTAGAGAGTTTCACAACAAACTCAAAAGCACGTCGCTGCGTGCGCGAACACACGCCGCATGGGCCAGTCACGTGACGTCGCGGTCTGTATTGCCACGCCCCGCTGCGCCTACGTCCGCGCTCACGTTCCAACGCGTGGTTCTTTCACATTGCCGTAAGTAGCGAAGCCCAGCCCGATTTTTAAAGGTTCCCAGCGTTCTTTTACATGTTTTAACTGCACTCCACCACTCTGCGTCTTAGACTGAAGCCGTTTGGTCTAGGGGTGGAGTGTCGATCTTCTGGCAGCACATCGCGGCGGATCTGAGGGGTTTGTTAGCGGAGAAATGGCCACTGAGGTGGAGACTCTCCTACCGAACAACCCGCTGCTCCAGCAGGGCGAGCAGGAGGAACTCCAGGCCGAGAAAGACGGAGGATTCCTGGGGAAGGAGCAGAGCCTCAAGCGGGCCAAAAATGAGAGCAACAGCCAAGCGAAAGAGAGCCTGAACCCTGACGAAGACGCCTCGAAGAAGGAGTTTACCGAGGCTCCTCCGCCCAAGGTGAACCCCTGGACCAAGAAGACGAGCGGAGTCAACGGACAAACACCGAACGGTACCGATAACACCGGGTTTCTGTGTGTTTGTGTCTGTGTGGAGCGGAGGTGTCATGTTTTTACCTCAGAGTTGCACTAGTTAGGGCGCTAGGCTGCAGAAAGCGATAGTATGTGATGTCATTTGCCTGCAGTTGATGATCGTGTTTGTCAGTGTAACGTTAAACCGGATCGGTTCTCCTCAGGAGACACACATGACAGGAGAGTTAGCTCCGGTAAAGTAGGCCTAAGTCGGTGATTCAGGGCTTTTTGAGATCGTAAATCATGCAAAGACGTGCTGATGTGGAACAAACCCGATTGTTTGACGTTATAGTTACACTTGAGACACAAAGTCTTGTTATTCTTGACCCTAACCGCTTTTCTGAACAAATGGCTATCGGGTTAGCATTAGCGGCCTAGCCTGTTTGAGCTGATCTGACAGGCCAGGACTGATGGCTCTTTATTAGCAAAGAGCTGCACAAACTCCTAATCATTCAGAGTTTTATTGTTAGAGCAGATGAAATCCGTGTTTGTCTATGATATTATGTTGTGTTTGCCGAATGTGCAACGCGTTATTGGTCGTTTGTTATGAAGCGACACGTGTGAGATCCACGTGTTTGTCTCGCTCTCGCTCGGATTCGAGTAAAAGCGTTTTGAATCCGGTATACACTTGAAATGCGGATTTATGAGCGTCTGTCGTGCCGGTTTGTCTCTGTCGTGGTGTTTATCGCACACACGCGTGTGTGTTAGCCGTTAGCAGTTAGCCTGAGAGCTCTCCTGATGAATATTCATCTGTTGGTTTGACACTGAATATGCAGGCGGACCTCATTGGCTTTATATCAGCAGCAGAGAGTGCTGTGATGATGATGAAGGGCTGGTTTGTTAGCAGTGAAGCTCATTGAGCTGCTATCCCAGAGTTCCTCAGCATGAGGACAACGTGGTTTGCGCCATGTGATCAGCTCTGCTGAAAGCTTCAGGTGTGTTTCTCGGGCTGATGCAGTTGAACATTAGCTGAGCTCTAATGTCTGTTTTAGAGTGAGAGTCAGTGTCTCACAGCATAGGGGACATTCTCATCAAAACATTTAGTAGATTTGAAAGTTAAATGAGTCATCTGGTTTGAGCTGCAACCCAAGAAAAACCTCTTTAGTTGTGATATAGTGTTTCAGTCCACATCACATTCACACTGCTGCTTTTGGAAGCCAAACTATTTAATAAACATACAACAGTATTATTTTTTATGCTTAAGACAGCAGTGTGTTACTATCCTAATGCAGCTGCACTATAAAATGTAAAGAAAAAAATCATACGTAAACTCCTTTTTCTTTATAGTACAGTAGTAAAATTCTTATTTTCGTGACTTGCAGGAGTTTAATCCTTGAGCTGTTATTTTAACAGAAAACTGCAGTTGAAAACAGATTTACAAATGTGCCTTTATGACAAATCTAGTGAAATACTGGTTGGAAATAGATGTTGGAAATGTGAATGTCAAAATAATGCATGAAGGTTTTGAAATGCTTAGCATTGTTCTATATGTTGATGTAATGTGAACTGCACATTAAAGCTGTGGTCACACTAAACTTTGAGCATAAGAAATTTGTTTGTATTCTGCAACGGTCGTGATATGACGTCACGCTCTGCGTCGTCTTTTTAAAAACTTGAATTCAACACATAACAAATAATAATACATCTAAAAACGTACAATCTACTTGACTTTCCTGCAGCGCTGCAGTTTTAAATGTATGTTCTTTTTATTCAGCTACGAGGTCATGCTGTGATGTATCAATCTACTGTTGGTCACACGGTTTCACGTGATACGAATTCACAGGTCAGATTCAATATGAGTTTTACTTTAATTTTAAAACAGTGATTGTAATCATGCAGACTCTGAGGATGTGTAGATTGAAAAGTGTGTAATGGCACCGGTGTTTCTAATACAGAGTCTAACAGTTTCTCCTCCTAATCTTAAAGATATCACTATAAAATATGGCATTTTGCGTAGAATTCAAATGAGTGCGATACTGTTTGCGCCGATTCATGCGTGTGATCTGCTCTGTGCTATTGTGTCTTTGGACCGGAGCAGACTGTGCTTACACATTCATACTAAAAGCTAAAAAACTTCCATTTTGATCTCATGGGGACTGCATTCACTGTGAGTCGAGCCGCTGAAAACTGATCATAAGCAGCTCGCGTGTGAATGAACGCAGCGCTCAGACTGTACACTTCATTAGCCACTTGATAAAGGCCATAAGCTGTGCCATGATTCAGATTTCAGTTCATTTGACAGATGCTTTGCTAAACACAGTGTTAGATATCCTTCTGTTATATTATGAAACAAGCAGGGCAGATTTGACTGTGATTCGTGGAAGAGACTGTATAAATCAGCAATAGACTGACCGTTGATGACCCGTATCGGTTGTGTATTTAGCTGCTTCAGTCGCCTGCAGATCGCTTTACTCACAAATTGAACTGATTTGCCTGTTGAGCTTTATAGTGATAGTGTACGTTTGATTCGTATGTGTTTTTTCCTGCTGGGGAATCTTGTCAGTGTGTTTCTGTGAGGATTGAGTTAGGGTCAGGTTAAAGGTCAGGTTTAGGGTTGTTAGTTACAGCAGCTGGAGGAAAGGCTGAATGAATGCATCATCTGCTGACTGACTCTAAAGCAAAATAGCTCACATACCTTCATTACGCTCAAACGGAGATGATATCAGTTATTATACAGTCAGTAATAGCTCATTTATATTTCATTCTCTACTGTTTCAGTAAAAAATTAACTTTGTCTTAATTCAGCTGAATATATGCCTGAACTAGACACACATGAAAAATTAAATATTAAATGAGTCTGTTTTTGAATGACTGTTAATTCTGTTAATGCTATGTATTTTAAGTAAGCACCAGGGATGAATCTCAGATTGAGGCACCTTGTGTTTTACTGAAGTTTATCTTTTGCCGTTAGAGAAGATTAAATCATCTCATATCACAGTGTTAGCAGTTATATCATGACACAGACTACATCACTAGATAATTCTGTTGGCTGGAAATGATAGTCATGAAAGTTTAATAATAGTCAATATTAATATCAATGAAGCTTTGCTTTTCTTGTGAAGAAGCTGTAGCTTGGCTCTCTCAAACTGCTTGAAGCGTATGTGAATCATTACAGTGATTCAGAACAATGACTCATGAGTCCAGAGTCACACCGATTCACCAGTCAGCTCAACACAAGTGTTTCACAACAGATCATCATCATTTTGTGTAATTTCAGTGGACTTGGTTATACGTTTCTCATCAAAGAATATATGAGAAATCATTGACTGTCTAAGTGTGAGTTTTTCTGTCATAACAGATTTGAAATCATAAGTTTTGTTTATAGCATCTACATCAAACATACTGTAACAATTAGTGTATGGAATGTGGCATATATATATATATATATATATATATATATAATATATATCTATCTATCTATCTATCTATCTCACAATTTCTGTGTCAGGAGCTCTTTGAGATATACTTTCACTAATGAATGAATAAACTGTTGTGCAATTTCCATAACCCATCAAAAGGCTTATATAAACGCCATAGAATAACCCTTAAAAGTTATCAGAGGAGCAACAGCGCGTTCATATGTTTTCAGTGCAGAGTGCAAATGGCTCTGCATTTATTTGTGTTTTTAACTCAATGAGGGTGAAATGAAACTGTTTTATCACCTCTTCCCCGTCCGCTCCGCACCGACTTTTTTAGCATTTTTTTAAAACTCTGGTGAGAACTAACCAGTGTTGAAACAGGAGGTTTGATGACCCTTTAAAAACACCGCACAGACAAATAAACGTGATTATGTGAAATTTTTTATGATCATCTAAACATCCCTGAAATAATCCACGTCCTCGGTTTTTCTCATGTCTGTGCTCTTGCTTAGTGTGACTGTTATGTGTGTCATAATCAGACTTAAAATCTTTGAAATGCATTAAAAGGTGCAAATAAAGTAATCTAAACAAACATTATTTCACATTTCTGCCAATGTCACAAACTCACACCACAAACGAAAATCTGTTCCACTCCTTCCTCAGATATTATCAGTTCACCCCAATCAGTAAAGCATTACGACAGCGACTGATTTGACTCACTTCATGCTCTTTCTGTGAAAGCTGTAAACCACACTCACCAGCTCTGACTCTGTAGCAGCTTTAAAAGGACAGTTCACCCAAAAATGGAAGCTCTGTCATCAGTTCTGATGTCAAGGGCTACCAGCAGCTGATGACAGAATTACAATTTTTTTTTTTTTTTGGTGAACCGTCCCTTTAAATCTCTAGCCACTGACCCAAAGACTGCACATATTTCTTGTTTACTAGAACGCAGTCAGATCGGTCTTCAGTCACGTGTTTCGTGTCTGTCCTCTGCACGGCGTTGTGTTTAATTTCTGCGTGGTTTGAGAGGAAACTTATGTTTCGGAATAACTTATGTTATTATATACAGCAGGATTGAAACGAAAATCATATACAGAAAATTCAAATGTGAGTTCTGACAAAATCATCTTGATAAACCAAAATTTAGGCTGCACCTCAACTGTGCAATTATAGATATTCTTACTCTAGTGCTGCACAATTTGGGAAAAAAATCTAATTATTATTATTATTATTACTACTGAGTAAAATACAAAAGCCAATATTACATTGTAGTATTGCATTGTAAAATAAATTGAGTGTTAATGTTTTTCACTTTTATTTTTGGTGGAAAACTGTCAAAATAAAGCTTGATAAGTGTTTCTCATTTGTGTATGAAGATGTTTGCGGCGTAGTTCGTTCCTGAATGTGGATTAAAGCATCTGAAACTCAGAGCAGATGTTGAGATGGAGTTCATAAATCATTCAGAATAAACAGTGTGGTGTTGCATGAATAAGAATAGTTCATTTTGACAATTGCTCAATGGGTATATAGATATAATTTGACCTGTTTGTAATTGTTGCGCTCTTTCTTCTGCTGTTCCAGAGCATTCTGGGCCCACGAAGGTTGTGAAGGCGGGAAATGCGAGAATGAGACGCGGCGGGAAGGTGAGTGATGTTCATTTGAGCTGGTCTCGCTCTAAAGCATCAGTGTGTTTGACTGAGCAAGACACATTTACCAGATTAGCAGCATAAACATGACTGAATAAAATCCCTCCGCACGACTGAGACCCATTTCACACGCACGTGAAAGTAGCTCAGATGCACCCAAATAATAACTGATTTCAGCGTTAATGCTGCATGCAGTGCAAACACAGCAGAGATTTGCGTAGAGAGTCTTTTACCGTGGAAATGACATGAGATCACGGCACAGCAGACTTATTTAAAAGACTGATGCAAGTTACAGTTTCAGTAAATCTGACCAAGTCCAGGGGCCGGTTGCACCAGCTGTACGTAACTTACAACTAAGCCTAGTTTTGACGTAAACGGGCACTAAGTTAAAATTTACGCACTATTAAATATTTTTTTCTGTTGCATCATCACACTTAGTTGAAGCGTAACTCTATGTATAAACTAGGGTTGTTCCGATTCCGATACTAGTATCGGAAATTCCTCCGATACCACAAAAAATTCTGGCATCGGTATCGACGAGTACTTGAACCCATGTACCGATCCGATACCATTTTATTAAACAAGACCTATAGTTATGCTCGCTAGCTTTGCTTAACGCTGCAAATCGGAAATTAATTCTTCTTCGCTGCTCAGAATGCAAACACAGGAAGCTGTGCCGTGTTGCCACAAGCAACCACTATTTAGAGCAGGGAAGAAGAAATACAAAAGTGCTAGCACATTGCCAGTAAATCACTCGCATATGCGACTAAATCTTCTCCCTGGGCGACTAAATTTTGTCTAATATTAGCCACTGGCTAATAAATAATCAGATTTTACTCACCAGTGTGTGAGTTGGAGGCTATGTATAAGTTAAGCACAGATATATTGTCACTCGCCGCACACTCTGATTGAGCGCTTCAGAGTTTCACTCTCCGTCAAGCGATCTATTTTTCAGATCATCTGAATGAATGCGCAGCGCACCTGTATTTGACGTAGCGTAAGCTCTAGTGTGAAGCGCACGACTCGCCGTCGCTTTTTCGCACGCAGAGAGAGAGAGAGAGAGAGTCTTACTTGTAAGCGCGTCAATTATGCATGGTATGTAAACGATATTCTTTGTATTTTCCTGTCAAAAAAGCGGAGTTCCTTTGGAATTCTTCAGCTTAACTGCCGAGTTCTCCAGCAGTAGGCGGAGCTAACGCGCAAACGACAATCTCATTGGCTAGTGCTCACCTATTATCGTCCCTGTTTTGATTTCAGCAAATCAGTTCGAGCGAACGCAGACAACGTGATTAATATTCATGAATCCAGCAGCTCGTTAATCCTTAGTGCGTTTTATATTGTTCTTAGTAGAATCATAGTATGATTATCTTATCAGTATTATTGATAGTTTTTTCCCCATTTTTACAGAAACACTGAATGACCAAAAAAGCACCACCACCAGTCCTAAGTTCAGTTAAAATGACTAATATGCATTAATACATGGTTACCAAGTTTTAATTCTAATTGCTAAAGTTCTATCATTAAATAATACTTGACTATCATAATATATTTATTATAATGCTTGACTGACTGACTGAGAGCGTACTTTTAGATATTTAAAAAGATGTGCCATTTTCCAAACATTATATATTATATTTTTTGTTTACTCGCCAGATTATCTATCTATCTATAGATAGAGAGATAGATGGATAGATGTGCTTCACCATGTGTATATATGTATGAAGCACACAATAAGATAATTGTATCAATTCATACAGGGCTAGTAGTACATACAGCTGTATAACCAGATACACACCCAGGTATCGGATCAGTACTCGGTATCGACCGATACCCTGAGCCTAGGTATCGGAATCGGTATCGGTATCGGGGAGGGAAAAAGGGTATCGGAACATCTCTAGTATAAACTATTTACAGAAGCGTCTGGTCAGGAGTAACGGTTGGAATAAAATAGCAGACTAATTGAACTGCATCAGTATGCTCTTCTTTTAGCTGACAACCTTCAGTCCTTTAGGCATATATGATGATGCTGACATTTACACTCACGCACATATTAAGAGAGAGAACAATATGTGAATAAACGTGCTTTGTTTCTTTTTTAGTGTCTTAAACACCCCATCCACAGCGCACCTCAGACGCATGTCAGATGAAATAACAAATAAATGGCATTTCTTATGTTTTTTTTTTTCTTTCAGTATTTATTGATCCTTATTTCAATTTACAGTTTCTGAATGTTTATTTACATATAAAAAAAGCTTGCATATAGACTATCAATGTATCATTTTTAATGGAAACTTGTTATTACCGTTTAGTGCTGTTAAACGATTAATCGCGATTAATCGCATCCAAAATAAAAGTTTTTGTTTACATAATATATATTTGTGTACTGTGTATATTTATTATGTATATATAAATACACACTCATACAGTATATATTTTGAAAATATTTACATGTATTTACATATATATTTTTATATTTACATTTATATTATATATAAATGTATTTAATATACAAATATAACATTTTTCTTAAATATATACATGCATGTGTTTGTATTTATATATACATAATAAATATACACAGTACACAAATATATATTATGTAAACAAAAACTTTTATTTTGGATGCGATTAATCGCGATTAATCGTTTAACAGCACTATTACCGTTAGTATACGTGAGATGAAAGAAGTTAGAATGAAGGATAAATTAAAATTCATAACATTTAAACAAGTTCTGCTCACATATTTGAAGGCTTCTAGTGGATCATTTAGGGTAAACGCTGTATTATGCGACCACACATTACTTAACGGAGAGCTTACGAACTTCTAGCTAAGTCCTGCCTTACGAACAACTAGTGCAACCAAATAATGTATAGAATTAGTTACAAACTAGCTAGTAGTTACTAGGCGTCTAGTATGGTCTTAACGGTCTAATTTAAGTAAGAACTTACGAATGGCTGGTGCAACCCTGCCCAGATGATTAATCCAGTTATATTTCTGAACATTTAGATATATATATATTATGAATTAGATCAGAGGTTCCCAAAGTGGGGTCTGTGGGTCCGGGGTCTGAAACATGGACCGTGTCCAGTTAACATGTAATTTAGGGCATAGCACAGAATCTCGTGAAATTTGACAAGTTTTGGATACATTAAAAGTAGGTCAGTGCACTTAATCAAATCGTGATATGGACTCGTGTCTGTGAATATTAAACCGCAAAAAGAAGAAAATAATAAAATAATAGAATTTATTTTTTGAAGAAAATAAAACATTTTATATGGCCATATTACAAAAATTTGAATAAAATATTATTTTTTTTTTCTTTTTTTTTTCCAATTCAATTAATTAGACATGCTTTTAGATTTTTACAAATTTAATTAAACCATTAAAATGCAATCCAGAAAAAATCAAAATACAAAGCACTGAATTTGGGAACAATTAAACACAGGGGTGTAACGATACACCGATGCCACGGTTCAGCTTGGTTCTGTTTGCTTTAGGATAGGGGATGAGAATAGAGTTACACACAATGCCCGCAAGTTACAGAATGTGACACGTGGATGCGTTTTTTGTAATAGCACGCTGAAAACATCAGCTAAACTCTCATTCACATTTTTTTTTACAGTAGTGCTCTCATTATAATATGTATATGACAGTAGTTATTAATGTTCTGCATTTCTGTTTTGAGCTGCGTGCTGAAGATCACCTGTACAATGAAGCATTTTGATAGTGGGTTTTTATCAGTGGGATTTATCTCACAAGGAATATGCTTCGTTATTCATACAACATAACGTTAAAAAATAACGAATTATAGGCTATCTGCACAAAATGCCCCGAATGCACAAGTGAACGTGTTTGTGCTGCTCTGATGTCCAGCTCCTTTTGTGGAGGAGGTGTTCTTCACGCAACAACGTGCAGAAACATTCACAGTGTTTTATTATAATAGTGTTCTCATAATGTAATGTATATGACCGTCTCAGTCAAAGTTATTAATATTCTCCACTGTTGTTTGTGCTGCTCACGCTGCGGCTCAAGAGATAATCGCCGTGGTGCTACAATGAAGCTCTTTACTGCAGCGCAGCTCAACCAAATGCATTTTATACGAGATAAATAATATATAAACAAAATATTGCAACTAACAGTTCCACAGAAGGCTGTGAGTAGCTGCACAAGTGAACTTGACTGTGTTAGTCATGAAGATATAACTCTGTGGACGCATTCTTTCCATAACAACGTGCTGAAACATGGCATATTTTTGTACAGTCGTGTTCCATTGTAATAAATTTGTAATAAATGTTCTGTGCATATTGCTCTTAGTGCCACCTTTGTTTTCAAAGTGATTCAGGCAATTCAAAACCATCATGCTGTACGCGTTTTTAAAGTGTCTCAGCAGGGGGTGGGATAGGCCAAAAGAGCATCACGATTACGTATCGTGGGGGGTGTATCGCAGTTTTTCGGTTTGAATATCATTACACCCCTAAAACAGAATTTGAGAAAAAAAAAATGCATTTCATACAGCCCTAAAAACATATTTTTTGTTAAACCTTTAATAAATTGTTGTTAAATTGTATAAATTTTATGATTTTAAATAGTTAGACATGCTTTTTGATTTAATTTAACTATTAAAACAGAGTTCAGAAAAATGAAAATGAGAAAATTAATTAAACGTAAAAAAATGTAATCCAGAAAAATTGTAATTTAAAAAAACGTTCCAATGGAATCTAAGAGAACAAATTGTAGTAAATATATGCAACATTTCTGTTATAATTATGAGGGTTCCCAGCCCCAAAAAGTGTGAAAAGCCCTGAATTAGATTTTATTGACAGGGTCCAGCGTCTGATAGGCTTTTTACATTTTGTGCTGTGATTAAAGGGAGCAGCTGGGAGCGGCTGTGTGTTTTGCAGAAGCGTTGGGAGCGTTAGTCTGCTCTTGTGATTAGCGGTCACTGTGAAACGGCTCTAACGTTCACACTGTTTTTAAAGGTGGGCGATTTTGGAGACACAAACAACTGGCCGACTCCTGGAGAGATCGCAACGAAGGAGGTCCAGGTACGACAGTCTTAGAAATCTCCCATCTTGAGCGTAATCTCAAATGATTTTCAGTCTGAATGCATATAGGGCTTTAATGGAGGTAAAGAAAGAGCTAATCGAGTGACATGTCAGATGGGTTTCTGATTGTTCTTCTTTTCCGTTTGATGAACCCGTCAGGTGGTGAAGAAGCCAGCGGTCAAACGAGAGTCCAAAGGAAAGAGGGAAAACGAAGAGAGTAAAGAGAACCTGAAAGCCAAATCGGACGACTCTGGAGAAGAGAAAAACACTGATGAGGAGTCGCAGAAAAATGGTCAAAAAAAGCGAGGTGTTTGAAAGAGCTGTATCTGGAACGTGCATGAATGAACACTAATAGTGCTCCTTGTATGATCTTTAGGATGTATTATGACACATGTGTTTGTGATGCTGTTGTAGGAAACAAGCACAAGTGGGTTCCTCTGATGATCGAGGTGAAGTCTGAGGGTCCTCGCGAGCGCTCGGCCTCCAGGAATAACACGCGTCAGTTTGACGCTCATCGAGTTCCTCCTAACGGCCGAAACGACCTGCGAGGTGCGGACGCATTTACACCCGCCTGCCTTCAGTGCAGCGCTTTATATAGTCACATCTCAGCAGATATACATGATAAACACACTTAATTGTTTTGGTGATCAACTGATTAAAACTCTACTGATCACTGAAGTGTGAAGACCTGATAAAAGCACTGGCTGATGGGAAGATTCAGCTCAGTCTTAGCTGTCATATCTGTCTTTGTTCTGTCTGCATAATGATTTGGGATCAGTAAGATTTTTGTTTTTTTTAAATAGGTTTCTTCTGCTCATCAAGGCTGCATTTATATGATCAAAAATACAATAAAACTGTGTAACATTATTATAATTTAAAGTAGATGTTTTCTATGTGAATATGTGTTAAGCTGTAATTTATTTCTGTGATCTGCAGCTGTATTTTCAGCATCATTACTCCAGTCTTCAGTGTCACATGATCTTCAGAAATCATTCTAATATGCTGATTTACTGCTCAACAAACATTTCTGATTATTATCAATGTTGTGCTGCACAATTGTTTTGAGGAAACCATGATACATTGTATTTTTCATCATTCACAGATGAATAGAAAGTTAAAAAGAACAGCATTTATTTAAAATAGGAATCTTTTGTGACAATATACACTACCGTTCAAAAGTTTGGGGTCAGTAATTTTTATTTTATTTTTTTTTAATTTATACCTTTGTTCAGAAAGCATGTATTAAATTGATAAGTGATAGTAAAGAGTTACATTTCTAGAAAAGAGTTCTATTTTTAATAAATGCTGTTCTTTTTAACTTTTTATCGAAGAATCCTGAGAAAGTACCACAGGTTCCATAAAAATATTAAGCACAGGGATTAAAGTTCTCCGTCGTATTTCCATCAATATCAGGGTTCTGCCTGTCCTTAATGTCTTAAATTCACTTTTCCTAATTTTAAGGCCGTAAATATGCTTACATTTATCAAATAGTGTAATA
>JAFVLL020027093.1:0-19443 GCA_021397915.2 Tor tambroides | reverse complement strand
TGTGACACTGAAGACTGGAGTAATGATGCTGAAAATACAGCTGCAGATCACAGAAATAAATTACAGTTTAACACATATTCACATAGAAAACAGCTGATTTACATTCTAATAATATTTCACACTATTACTGTTTTTACTGTATTTTTGATCACATAAATGCAGCTTTGATAAGCAGAAGAGGCTTCTTTTAAAACCATTAAAAAGATGTTTAACTGACTTGCGTTTGGTTTGGTCAGGCACACCAGCACTGTTTGAGTGTTTGAGTTTGCAGGTTTTGTCAGTTCTTCACTACAGCAGGATTGTGTTTGTGTTTGCAGACTGGCACAGTGGGAAGTACGATCATGAGTTCAGGGACGACCACGACGAGGTGTCGAGCGTGAAGAGCGAGGGAGCGCCGTACAGAAGCTCTGTCAGGGGCCGCGGCCGGGGACGGGGCCGGGGACGAGGACGCGGCAGAGGAGCCGGCAGAGGTAGAGAACACTTAAATACACATGGACATGACATCAGCACGGGATTCAGAGTCTCCTCGCTGAGATAGTTTGAGACTCATTTTCAATTGAATCTAAAGATGTAAAGACTGTCTGTCCTCATGTTACAGAAATAACGTCATCCCTCTGGTGGTGTTCGGCATTTTTGACCCCCGAAAAAAAGAAAAAATTTTTTTTTTGTTTTAAAGGTTTTTTTTTTTTACTTTATTGGAATGGTACAAAACTTGGTACTTGCTAAGTGAACAACAACAAAAAAAATCATGGACATGGTTTGTAAAGGTTAAATGGTCCTGATAAAAATAGTCACACTTGTATTGTTCGTGATTAATTTGCCCAAACAAAAAGTTAAATCTAAATTTTTTTGTGATGTCAACCTCAAATTTGGAACAGAACTTTTTCAGATTTGTGGCTATGATTTTCTTGCAGTTTTAGGGTTAAACATGCTTTTGAAAATATATATTTCGTATAAAATTTAAAAATAGTATTTTTGTGAATTTTGTTTTATAATAAACTAAAATTTCTGTAACTTTTTTTTTTTTTAGTTTGTTTATTTAAAAAAGTTAATTTTTTTTGTTGAAACTTTTTATTAGAACAAACATTACAACAAAAAAACAAGTTATTACACAATATTACCACTTTTGTTTTTATATACCAAACCCCAAAACAATATTACACAACCACTAACGAAAAGAGAGAGAAAAGAAGGGAAAAAAATGGAGAGAACAAACTAAATAAATACAAAATCAATTTAAAAAATAAAATACAATATTTATTCATAAGTTATATAAACATAATCGTATTAAACAGGAGGTAAGAGACTTGAAGTAATCTATAAAACAATTCCATTTACTAAAAGAATTACTTTTCTCAAAACATCTCATTTTTTTCCAATTTCAGAAAAAACATGGTAAAAGTTTTTGTAAACTTTTTTTTTTTTTTTTTTTTCCCCCCACTTCAGCGATAATCTGCCAAGTGTTTTCTCTACATAGAGACCAAACTTAAACTGTCGTAAACCTTGAATTCTTCAGAATTAAGTTGTAAATTTCATTTTCAGGTCTGTACACAAAAAGTGGTTAGTGGTGGTTAAAAGGTGATTTGACCATCACACGAGCAACAGCCCAGAGGGTTAAAAGAGAGTGATGTTGTTTGATCCTCTCAGTTCTGTAAATACTCCAGGAGTTCATCTGCTGTCTTACCCAGTCTGTTGTTCTGGTCTCCTCAGGTCATTATGACTACTATGGCTATAAAGGCTATGCCGGGAAGGATGGTGCTTGCGGTCAGAAGTTCAACAGCACAATGACCTACTATTATGACAGCATGAGCAGCGCTGAGCTGTACGCTGTGGACCAGGACCTGCTGAAGGACTACATCAAGAGACAGATGTGAGTGAACCACGCTCAACCCCTGAAGCCTGGAATACACTACACGATTTTTGCCCCGATTTTCCGCTGATTTACAGTCTGGAGAAGTCGACGCTAGTTAGAGCCAGTCTGCAGATTAGAGCTGACAGATTCCATAGAAAATCACGAAGTGTAGATGGTCACAGACTCTGATTATTTTTTTTAACAATTAATTAAATTTTTTTTTTTTCAGGCTTCAGACTTTGATTCCGCCCTGTCGGAGCAGATCAAACATGTTTGATATTTACAGCCGATTTTAGAATACATATGCTGCATCCCAATTCGAATACTATCCGTCCTAAATAGTATTCAAAAATAGTATTAGTACGTCCCAAATCATAGCATGTTTAAAAAAGTATGACAAAGATTCCCGGATGGTCTTCTACTTCCGGTTAGAATTGGAAGAGCAGATCTCTACACTCTAGCAGATAATATTACCCACTACACATTGCGTGGTGGACGAGGATTCAATTAGAACTACAAACACACATAAAAAGGGTTTAAAAACTACAAACATGGCGGATATGCGCGATCGACGGACAGGCAGAGAAAGGGGTTTGAGTGATAAATAATCAGTCTAACCTGATTAAAAAAATATTTATTTAATGTTATGCATGTTATATTTCATCTGCAGCAACACTGTTAACTTTTATAATGATACGTTTAGTGATTAACTTTTAAATGCATCATTATGCAAACACATGATCAGAGTTCTCGGCATGATAGACCCGCGACTCTCAGATCAACATGCCTCTTTATTTCTCTTCAAGACGCAGGAAATTAAATTAAATTAAATGTGGATGATGTTAACTGTGATGAGATGATTGACAGGGCAGTTTAAACAGTGACAAGATGCATGTAGCTAAGCAACAGAGCGTTCGTTAAAGATGCAGTTATAATGATGTAGACTGTCCCAAAGCTTGCCTACTATTCTGCTACATACTCAAGTGTGTACTTTTTCTTCACAAAAAGAGTACATCTACTTATACTATGCCCTAAGAGTGTGAATTGGGACGCAGCAGAAGTGTTTTCATTTGTCAAGCGTCTCTGCGTGAGTTTGTTGTGATCAGAACGACTTCAAAGTTGGTAAGTGTATGATGCCTGGTGTTTTAAAAATCTGTTCAGGTGTGTAGTATATTCCAGGCTTTACCTGAGAATTCGTTAGCGCTTTCACGCGTCCCATGTTTCCAACGGCTGTTTAAAGGGTCATGAAACCCCGTGTTTCAGCAGTGGTTAGTTCTAATTACAAATTAACTACAAAGCATCAACGCTTCCCACATTTGCACGCTGCAATTCACTATTACACACAACAAAATGTATGTATATTCTACATAGGTTTGTAAGCTCACCTTACATTACACACACACACACAGACGTCCCATGACCGCTATAATCAGGATTCGTATTTGTGCTTGCATTCCTTGAATACAAATACAAATTATGGTTAAAACGAGAATTAAATACTTGAGTAGCCTTATGTTAAGTCAGCTTTTTTTCATGGAAGAGTGCTTTCTAGCCATATAAAGGGTATAATGGGTTCTATTGTACGCCGTGTCGCTCACGTCCGGTGTAGACACCCAGTTAGGAAATGTGATGTGACCGATGTGATAAGCATGAGTTCTGGGCATATTGGCCGATAATATCGGCAAAACGATATATCGGTCGGGCTCTACTTTTAACAATACAGATCGTCAAAGCAGCTTTACAGTATCAAATAAGAAAATAGTGTGTTGGTAATGCAAAAGGACAGTAGTAAACACTCAATTTTCAGTTAAAGGCATTTCATCATTTAATTCAGTGACGTCATCACCCAGCTCAGTTCAGTTTCAATAGTATCTGTGCAATCAAGTCAACGATATCGCTGAAATTACCAAAAAAAAAAAAAAAACTCTGTGCCGAGCCATCAGAACTGAACTGAAAACAGTGGTTAAAAAAATAGAGGTATTTATTGAACCGTGGGCTAATGGTGTTTTTGCATTCCTGCTGTTTACTCTGAAATGCTGTATAACAGGAAAAGCACAAAGGTGTTTGACCCACCCGGCATTACAGATGCAAGCACCGTCTTCTATCATGTGCAACACAAACACCTCAGAAAATGTAGTTTAGTGTTTCATGACCCTTTAAAAACTAGCAATGCAAACTATTCATTTGTGAACGAATGGCATTGTCGAGTCGGTTCTTTTGTAGTGAATTGCCAGATGTTTATTTGTGACTTGTTTCTGCATTATTCGAGCTGTTGGGAACACACGAATGCATGAACGCAGATGTTAAAAACAGGAGGTGTGTATGGTCTTCTCCCCGTGTTGAGATGCTGTGTTTGTTTCTGCAGTGAATACTACTTCAGCGTGGACAACCTGGAGAGGGATTTCTTCCTGCGCAGGAAGATGGATCAGGAGGGCTTTCTTCCGGTCGCTCTGATCGCGAGTTTCCACCGAGTGCAGGCGCTCACCACAGACGTCAGCCTCATCACAGAGGTCAGATCCTCCGCCGGCCGCTAGCACCGCTGCTTTACGAGCCGCCGCGTTTGAACCCGTGACGTTTGCTTTTCTTTCAGGCTCTTAAGGGCAGTAAGGTGGTGGAGATCATCGATAGGAAGATTCGCTGCAAGGAGGAGCCTGAGAAATGGCCGCTGCCCGGCCTCGCTTTGCTGGACCATACGCACACAGACTTTTCGCAGCTCATCAACTGCCCAGAGTTTGTTCCCAGGAACGTTGTGGAGAAGCAGACAGGTGAGCGCAAGCCGTTATATATATTTTAAATATCGTATCGTGGACTTCATATCGCAATAATAACATGTCGTGAGATGTCGATATCGTTACATCCCTAGTTCTGACTGAATATTTGACCTGCAGGTTCTCCGAGAGCCTCCACGCCGGTGCAGTCCAAGACGGGTGACGTGAGTAACCTGAAGCTGATGCCGAAGGGCCTGTCCGCCAGCCTGCCCGATCTGGACTCGGAGTCATGGATCGAAGTGAAGAAGAGGCCTCGGCCGTCACCGGCGCGACCCAAGGTACAAACACACGTTAGATTAGGGCTAAATCATATTGAGTCATGATTAAAATATGTTGAAATCAATGATGAGCTCTGGACATTTTCACTCGATATAAATTAATCTAACAGCATGCATAAATGAGAATCACTGTCGTTGTTTCATCTGACACACTTAAACCTAAACACACACATGTGGCGCTCGCTGTGCGTCTATGTCTCAATATATAAGGGACATGACCACATGAACTTCATCTTCATCATCACTTTAAGCTTTACACAGTTTCATTTGAGAAAAACCACCATCAAACACACACTGAAACTGAAAGACCTTCACGACAACCCGTCAAATTAAAAGTCTGGTTTAACTTGAAGAAATTATGACAGAAACAGTAATGACAGCCAAGTAAAATAGAATTCTCACAGTAATATCATTTTTTTTAAGGAATATCATACAACCAAGATATTTTTTATTTTATTTATACAGTTGTGCAGCATCTTGCTTGAAAAATGCAGTGTTTTATTGTAAATTGATTTCATTTCATTACATTTTAAAAGAATGATCAAAAACTGTTAATTTTATCAACTAATTTCATTAGAGTTGATAACTTTTTTTCTGATAAATTGGTATTGACTCATAAAACATCCAGAATCCAGAAAAAATAAAATGGAAAAAAGAATTTAGGGGAAAAAAATGAATTAAAAGCTTACTCTGTAGCGTTTAATTGTAAACACAATTGTTTACATTTATTCTCAAGGTCTAGCAAACGTGTAAAGTTTTTCCTTCCCTATTAATGGTAAATGCAATAAATATCAATATCATATGATATGGAAAAAAAATTATATTTTTGGCCATATTGCCCAACCCTAAATTAGATATTCGGTTATTAGAATTGGGGTAAATACAACAAATATAAAGATGAGCTTCCATTTTCTTTTAAGCAAAATATACTTTTTTCCCTCTTTTATTACTGACACAAAGCATGACCTGGATGCTCTCTTGACTGTATTGAACTGTACTAGATATATTTACATTTAAATACAGATCGTACCTAAATGATGGACAGAATTGCTGAAAATAATATACTGCTTACCACCACTTTCGTTATCCTTTCTTCACTGTGCAACTTTATTCTGGAGAATCTGTACATCAGCTCTCAGTATCTTAATGATGTCACAGTTTTGCCTAATATAGATCTAGTTCATTTTTAATTGCACTTTGTTGATGCATGTAGCATAATTAAAACGTTGATTTAGCATTTGAAAAAATATATTTGTTTAAGGCAACCTGTTGAATTTGTCGTTACTAAATAAAGAGTTTAAACTTAGTTTTTTAACATCGCAGTAAAGTTTTTGTTTCTTGAGCATTGCCAGTACCGAAACCACAGCCTTAAATCTGGACCGCGTGAAATTGATGTGTCATTGATGGATGGTTTGTTGCAGAAAGCGGAAGAGGCGCGGACGCCGGTGCAGACCGGCCCGACCGCGGGCGAGGACCAGGACGAGCCGGAGGAGCTGGACTTCATGTTCGACGAGGAGATGGAGCAGATAGACGGCCGACGCAACACTTTCACTGACTGGTCGGATGAGGATTCGGACTGTGAGATCGACGATCGAGACGTCAACAAGATCCTGATCGTCACTCAGACGCCGCCGTACCTGCGCAAGCATCCCGGAGGAGACCGCACCGGGAACCACACCTCACGCTCCAAACTGACCAGCGAACTGGTCAAAATCATTAACGATGGACTTTATTACTACGAACAAGACCTCTGGGACGACACGTACGAGCCCGAATATGCCACTATCAAGGTGAGTTTGAGTCTGATTTATGGCCGTTTGCTGTTGATGCATGAGTGATCTCTAGTTCACAGAACTAGACTAATTTAAGTGCAGAAGCAGCTTCAAGTGAGCAATGCACAAGAAAAAACTTTTTTTTTTTTCTTCCCCAGTGAGAAAATAGGATGGTTTGTGCCCATGCAAAAAATCTAAATCAGTTATAGAGAGAAAACAGGACGGCACAGGGCTCTACAGTCTGACCAAAAATTACTGAATGTGTAAAAATATTTAATAGCACCAGATAGGGGTGTGCAATAATATCCTAATTGTTGTTTTAACGATGTGCGATTTGACAATATAGAGTATTTTGTAAAAACCATTCAAAACACCCCTACAGAGCGCACACATACATTACGTGAAGTCTAGACTAGTGTGTTCTTTCACTGCATGATTTCAGTCTAATAAAATGCATTTAAAGTGCCAAAAAATACTATAATTACAAATGTGATTTTTTTACAACAGTTCAATAAACAAGAAGTTAATTAAGAAACTTGCGTTTTAGACACCATATTTCCTGTTTTTCCTCTATTTCGCCAACAAAAATAATTCCAAACACAGCACAGTACAGCACAGCACAGTTTTGCGTCTCTGAGCGACATGACGGTGATTCGTTCCTGAATGAATCAACTGTTTAAATTATTTGGTTCAATCACAATAACTCACTTATTAACAGTGACTTGCTGCCACCTGCTGGCGGTTTTAATTTCACATTTAAAGTACCTTATATTATTTGCATAATTTCAAATATCAGTATTCAACGTTTTATGTGTAATATATCAAAATATTATTTATTCATTTGTAACTGCAGGTTAAATGAATTCATGTCTTGCATTAATCAGTGTGTAAATACATCTAAACACCACTTCAGACGCAGCTTCTGTGTTTCCTCTGCTGTGCAAAGATGAATTTTGCTGATACTGATTTCATTTGCCATATCTGTAGATTTCTTGAACGCAGCAGCCAATTATAGGAGTTTACGTCAGAATCAACTCACTGCTAAACACTCTGGAGATCTGTTCAGTGTTGAATGCAAACTCACAAATCCTATCATTATAACAAACAAAGTGTAGACACAATGTAAATAGATTGAGCGTGCAGTGTAGAGCTTCATTGATTATAAGGGAAGTTCGTGAGATCGCGATGAACTGAGATGAGTGATAGCTTTATAATGATTATAAAGTTAGTTTGTAAATGTGACACTGATTTTATACAGCAGTTCAATAAACAAGAAGTCTATATTAAGTGACTCAGATTTTAGGAACCCTATTGTCTGATTTTACTGTTAACGAAAATAGTTCCAAAGTCACAGTGGTGTTTTGTTTACGAACGAATCTATTGAGTCCGTTCATAAAAGCACTTCTGAATCAGCCGTTTGAATGAATCGATTGAATGAATGATTCAGTGACGAAGACAGTGACTTACCGCCACCTTCTGGCGTTTTAGTGTTTCATTTTTAAATATAATTTCAGTTATTTGAATCATATTTCTATATTCAAACTTTATTTTTAAAACATTAACCTCATAACATTATTATGAATTTAAATGCATTCATGCCACCTCTAAACCTTGTTTAAACAGTCTTTAAATATACCTAAATGCCACTTTTATGTTCTTCTGTGCCACCTCTGTAGTGCAAAGATGAATTTTGTTGATTTCATTGGATTGGTTACTTATTCAGATTTTTTTTTTTTTTTTTTTTATAATTTTGAAAAAGTTTATAAATATTAATGCATTTGACATAAGATTTAATAAGGTTAGGAAAAAATGCCTTTACCATGGTAAAAAAGAAAAAAGCTTTTGAGAGTTGAAACTGTATTGCCTTGTAATGGGAAGGTTAATTTATTGATTATAAAGTGCTCTGAATTTTTTTAAAATTAAAAGCACAAGTGCTCTTAATAACAGATGTCCTGCTGTAGTGCACTAAAAGCATTACTAATACTAGGTAGTGTGAGAGAGCATAGCCAAGAACAAAACGGTAAAATTATTAAAAATGCCTCAAGAATGAAACCTCATGAAAAGCAGAGCAGCAGTGCTCAGCCCGTTCTCTGCAGATGTGAGTGATCTGTGATTGGACAGCTCTCTCGGTCATGTGTGCAGATGTGTTTTGTCTTTGAGTTTGATTCTGTCAGATTCTGGGTGTGTGTCCATTCTCGCGCTCTTCTGTGAGAGCGTGTTCTTTAGCGCCGTGTTTCTGGACGAGCGGCACAGAAAGGTCTTGCACCAGAGCGTTTGTTGTGGTCTTTTGTGTCGCGCTCTTTGTGCCGTTCACGTGCCGTGTCCAGTAAGGCCAGCGGTGCTAGAGAAGCCAGTTAGCGTTAGCTTCAGTTTACAGCTGTGGGGTTCATGGCTCGCTCACAGGTACGATGCGAGATGTGTATCGATTAATGTTTTGCCATTAGAGCTTTAATATTGGTTTTGCTTCTTTGTTTCGCATGTGTATGAGGTTCTGGTTTGAGTGTCCGGTCTCAATGACAAGTGCTCAATAACTTCCAGATTAAGGGGACTCCTTCTTTCCCTCAGCTAACAGACTTTTAAACAGGTAGCCAGAGGACATAGACTAGTCTCATCCATCTCATAGATTAGTTGAGCTAAATTGCTCCTCCTCATTTTTGCTCATTTGTTAATGCTACTGCTGCTGCTATTATTATCATAGAGTTGCATTCAATTTGCACTGTACTGTTATTTTGCATGTAAATCATTATTGTACACTTGCACATGCAGATGTACATAGTCTATACTTCTATATCTACATAGTTTATATTTCTACTTCTAGTTTTAATTTTATTTTGTTTTACATAGTTTTTGCACTTGTCTTAGCATTCACTGTGGACAGGAAAGAAAGAATTTCATTGTACAGGGAAACCTGTTTTGTGCACATGACAATAAACGCTTTGAATGCTGAATCTTTTGAATCTTGTAACAACAGCAAGAAGTGGAGAACTTCAAGAAGGTGCACCTGATCAGCCGAGAGCAGTTCGACTGTCTGACCCCTGAACCGCCCGTCGACCCCAACCAGGAGGTTCCTCCGGGACCCCCGCGCCCCCAGCAGAGTGAGTCTGACCCAAAAACACACTTAAACCAGGGCTGGGCCTTTTCAACACGATTTTATTATTATTTTTATTATTGAAGGTGGTGTTTTGAAAAAAAAAAAAAATGTAGCTGACGTTAAAGGGGTCATATGATGCTAAAAAGAACGTTATTTGGTGTAATGCAATGTGTTTGTGGTTTAAAGTTAAAAAAAAAAAAACACATTATTTTCCACATACTGTACATTATTGTTGCTCCTCTAAGCCCCGCCTTTCTGAAACGTGTTGATTTATACAAAGCTCATCGTTCTGAGAAGCGAGGCGTGCTCTGATTGGTCAGCTATCCAGTGCATTGTGATTGGCCGAATACCTCAAGCGTGAGACGGAAATGTTACGCACCTCACCGTATTGTGATGGCGTTTCACGGCGCGACCACACAAAAACAATAAAACCCATTACAAACGAGGCATTTGTTGCATCCAGTAGGGACATAATTACTGATTATAATGAATTATATTGTCTTTTTACGTAAACATTACCATGTCTGCATTTGTGATCGGAGAAACACAAACAACAAGCACTACTCTACACTGCTCAAAACTCACGTTTGAATCGTCAGTGGCAGAAACATACTTACAGGCTGTGAGTCAGAAGCGCCAGACTGTCCTTTCAAAGCTGGAATTACTCCACTTTATAGAAACAGCCTTTGTGCGAGCCAGCATTGTAGGCTAACGTTACTCTCCCAGGTTCAGGAAACAGTCCTCCGTAAAATGCGCTCCAATATTTGGGTTGAACTGTTCTGGAACAGTGTTGTAAATACAACTTAACCACTGATTTCTAGTTGTCTTCTTTTGGAAGCCCAAACAAAGTAGTTTCTCTTTCACAACAAAACACAGCGTCTCCAGGACATGGCGCTGGCGGCAGCAACAATACTACAGCCAGAGTAATAGTTCCGCCCTCTTTCATTGTGTGTACGTTTGGGCGGTGTTATGAAAATCTCCCCACATCGTGACGTAGAGATGTGGGGCGTGTTTGAACGAGCCGTTTTAGTGGACGAGTCTTAACTTTTATAAAGAATATCTCTTTGGTTTTGAGACTTTAGTCTTTGCAACTTCAGGGATCTTATCTATGAACAATCAGCTTGTAACACTCCAAAGAGAAAGGAAAACTGTTACACTGACAGTCATGAAGAGATTGAATTGCCTTTTTAAAACTGAATGTCTACATTGGCTTGGAAACATTTGCATTTTTCTTATTTTGCATTTATGAAAATGATACAATATTTGCCTTCATATTTCCTGCATCTTTTCTGCAAAGATTTTTAACAAGTGAATTACATTTACACTTGGAATAGAACTTTAACCACATGGCTAATAAATAATGGTTGTTTCATTTTTACATTGATTAGTTAAATATATAAAAATCTAAATCAGTCGAACAAAAAAATGTCAGATTTTATTATTTGCCCTAGTTTACATGTTTTGCATAGTGATCTCAAAACCAAAACCATCCTGCCTGACTTGATTTGTTCTGAAGGTTTAAAGGCATGAATGTTTTGTCTCTCATAGTCCCCACAGAAGCCCTGGCCAACAAACTGTTCGGAGCGCCGGAGCCGTCGGCTATGGCCCGCTCTCTTCCGACGGCCGTGCCCGACTCGCCCAGCTACCGCAGCGCCAGAACGCCCCGCACGCCTCGCACCCCGCGGCTCAAGGACTCCACGCAGACGCCCCGCTTCTACCCCGTGGTGAAGGAAGGACGGCCGCTGGACGCCAAAGTACGTGTCCACTCTTATAGGCTGGAAACCTGTCAGTTAGTAGGGCTGGGAAAATAAATCGATGCATCGCGAATCGAGAAATGATTCTGCATCGATTCTGAGATTTTCCAAATGCATGGTGATTCTTTCTGGAGTGGATTCTGAGCTTAGTTTTGAACAGCAGATGGCGCTGCATGCTTTAGAAATGCTCGTTTCCAAATCCTTGCACACACTTGAACCTAAAATAATCATTCATTAAATTTGAAAAGGTTGAAGTGAATTACAAGTGTGTTCACAGTGGACTGTTTACATTAATCTGGCATCATAAAAGCATTCTGAGCCGAATGTAGTCGGACGCTTCTTCATGAGCATTTGAGTGTGCAGATAAAAAGTAGAGTAGAGCGCCATCTGCTGTTTAAATCTAAACTCAGAATCATTCCAGAGTGAATCACGATGCATTCGGAAGAACTCAGAATCAATCCACGAATAGATTCAGCATCGATTTATCGTCACAGCTCTATCAGTTATTGATCTGACGGATGAACTCCTCTTTCAGACGCCTCGCAAGAGAAAGACGCGGCACAGCTCCAATCCGCCCATGGAGTGTCACGTGGGCTGGGTGATGGACTCCAGAGAGCACCGCTCCCGCACCGCCTCCGTCAGGTCAGCAAACACACTGAATTCATGACGAGTCACATGACTGAGACTTCATCAGAATAGCACGAACAGACTACTGAAGGAGGAGCATGTGATGCTCTTATCTGCTTCAACTCATCCATTAAAAATCATGTCCTTTGTCATGCTATAAAGAAATGTATGTGTATGCAACACTAAAGTGATATTAAATACTAAAGAACTAAAAGAATGTGATCCTAAACTAATTTCAAATATTTAACTCCTAGATCAAAAACTTTAAAAACAAATTCAGTCAAAATTGCTGAAGTCATACATTTAATGTATCCAATATTTAACCTGTTAACTGTGTTGGTGCTCTTACAACCACCCCATTTACATATTTTGGTAAGCATCCTAAATTAGATATCACTTAGTAAGCCTAAACGCTCAATTTATCCTGTGAAAATAGTTTTAAAAACGGATGTTGCGTTACCATGGAAATGGTACTTTAAATCCTTTTATCAGGCCCCTCCCCCTAGTGGGCGGTACCAAGTGTCATATTACAAAATTTAATAAGATATTTTAAAATCAAAACTTTTTCTAATCTTGACGAAACACATTGGTAGAAAGGTCTAAATCTCAGGATTCCATATTTGGTGGTTATTTTTGTGATAAATGCATATATTTCTGACACAATATTACTTCTGTTACAGGAAAATGCATTTAAAAAATTCATTGGAGTATTTGTGTCACCAGGAGGATGTTTTTGGTATAACGCTTAATCTGACTGGAACCTAAGTTTTTGAGATACCAACTTCAAATTAGGAACCTAGCATAGTTAAACATATGACTTTGAATATATAGCAATTTTAGATTCCTAACTATTTTGTAAAATATTTATATATATAAAAAAAGTAAGTAAATTTTCTTCACAGTAAACTTAAACGTCCAACTCTTCAATTTTCAGCAAAATTGAGCAATAATCAGCCAACTGTCCTCTTTAAAAAGGGACCAACATTAGATCTTTAATCCAAAGCGTTCATGAACTACATGCGTTTCACTTCAGATTTTGCGCATTTTCACATTTGTGTTTATTCTACAGTGATAGTGTATAAAAGAATAATAATAATAAAGTAGATAGCTGGTTCCTACAGTTGCCTCTCTTCCCTTCACTGCTGATGGCGGATGTTGTTTTGTCTGCAGCTCGAATGCGAGTCCGTCTGAAGGCACCACAGCGATGGGTAATTTCGGCTGCACTCCTCAGTCTCTCCCCAAGTTCCAGCACCCGTCGCACGAGCTACTGAAGGAGAACGGATTCACGCAGCACGTTTACCACAAGTACCGGCGGCGCTGCCTCAACGGTGAGTTACTCTCCTCAGCTGGAGCGTCTCCTCCTCAATCCCTCGCGCTCACGTCTCTCTGTCGCTCCCGCAGAGCGCAAGCGGCTCGGCATCGGCCAGTCCCAGGAGATGAACACGCTCTTCCGCTTCTGGTCCTTCTTCTTGCGAGATCACTTCAACAGAAAGATGTACGAGGAATTCAGACAGCTGGTGGTGGAGGACGGAAAGGAAGGCTACAGGTATGGGTTTTTAAAACGGGTTTTTAAAAGCCTCAGTTTTTGTGTAGAATAATGTAATGTGATTTCAGTGTTGACAGGCGGTAATCCCGATAGAAAATGTTGGTGTTTTGAGAGAATTCCGGGCCAGATTACCTACTATTTGTGACCTGTGCTGGCAGAATGAATCACAATGAGCAAATTTTCACACACGAGCTATTTTCAGATTCTCCATTCTCCATTAAAATACCTTTAAAATGATGTATGATTTGTTGGAATCGGACGGAAAATGACTGAGCTTCACCTGTTTGAAGTCGACAATTTTCTGAAGGTTCCAAAGCAAAATCACCAGCAACATTGTATCGTTTCCTCCTCTTCTTTTCTTAATATTAATTACTTTATTAATCACAATATAGCCATTTTTATTTTATCTTTGTTATTAAAAATAAGAACAGATGCAAAAAAAACAATAACAACAGTAGAATAAATATAAGAATGAAACAAATAGGCCTAGTGCATTACTTTTTCCATTTTACATCTATACAATAGCATTCAATTAAGAAAAACAAATAATCAAATGTAAAAATCACTTCAGTGTGTTCATTACAAATAAATTGATTATTAAAACTACAAAAGCAGTTCAATCAAGAGCAGCGAACGTTTGTTTTGTTTGATTGACAGTCTATACAGTAAATCCTACTGTACTGCACGGATCTAATATAATGTTACACATCAGATGTTTTCCCCAAACGTTCACTTAAGACATAACAGATTATGTTTGCGTGAATAGCCTACTTGAATACTGTAATTGTTTATGCAGTATGTGTATATTTATCAGGATCGCGCGCTGGCGGAAGCGCCTTTGTTAATGATTCATATATCAGCGGAGAAAAACATATGATTAAAGATCATTTTAGATGTTTAATTACTATTTGGAGCATTGGGATCGCTAGACAAGGGCTTAATGAACTCATTTTTGTGAAAACTTGAAATTCGACCAAAATTGACTTTTTTTCAATTTGTTTTTGTCTGTAGCTCAAAATTAACCGTGTGCATTCACGCTCATTTTGCCAGCAGGGGTCACATTTTTAGATCGAGCCCAAGATGGTGTGGAAGTTTAATTTCTATTAAATGTATTTCCTGTGAACTGCTGCTTGTAAACAGAAGTGACAATTTCAATCACAACTGTAGTCAAACACTGTGTTGATTTTTGTTTTATAATCAAAAGCTGGAATTATTTATTTTTTAATTCTGCCTACCACCATTTCTGAAAGTCGTAGTCCACATGAATTGCATTTTTAGTGTGGTCTTGTGTTTTTAATAAGTCGTGTAGTCCTGACAGCAGAGATTGAGTGAGTGTTATGAGCTGATGGCCGGTCTGGTGTTTCTCAGGTACGGTCTGGAGTGTCTCTTCAGGTTTTACAGCTATGGACTTGAGAGGAAGTTCAGGCCGGACATATTTAAAGACTTTCAAGAGGAGACCGTTAAAGACTTCGAAGCAGGTCTGTCTCTGCCAGCAGATGCACCTGAAATACAGGGGTGGGGGGGGATCAGTTCACATGTGAATCACGATTCAGTCTTTTAGCGATTCGCATCGATTCACAAATTTCAAAAAAAGATTTTTTCTAGATAATATTATTATAATAATAATAATAACAACAAGATGTTGTCGGAACAAAACAGCAATGGAGGAGGAAAAACTAATACATCCTGCCCCATTTTCAGTGAGGGCAAGTGTTAGGAAAAATATATTAATACATTTTTGGTCTTTTGTTAATATGGGAAGTAGGGATGTGCCGAATAGTGAATCCATATTCGGAAAGGCGTGGAAATGAACAGCGCGTTCTATGGAGCCACTAAAGCGACATGATTATCTGCTTGCTAGCGGTTGCCTGTTACATTATAGTACATAAAAATGAACTTACCACATAAACAGAGCAAGCAGAGATGACTGAGGATGATGGCGAATGATATACAGATTCTGAGCACCACTGACAAACATCTAATCTTGTAAAATGTGTGGTAAGTACTGCTGCTCTGTAGTATAGAGTCGGTGTGAATCTCGAAAGGGAAAGTAAAAAGCGAGTGTGCATTCAAAAGCTGTTTCAATGCCCTGCATATTAATAACGGCTCCCTGATGCCCGCAGTTTATATACAGTATAATTACCCAACAATATAACTGTGAGAGAAACCATTGAAATATAATAAGTCTCGTATTTTTTACCTTGTTAAGGGGTTGTGTATACATGTCATTTCCTTGACAAACACTGTATTCGGATTTGGGAGCATCCCTAATGGGAAGTTTAAAATGTTTTTGATTTATTAGGAAGTTAATAGGAAACACTTACCCATACTATAGACTGGTGTGTTTCTGTATCAAAATACAGGTGCGTTTGACGTCCAGTGAGCACAAAAAATTTGATACAGTAGTGATTAAAAATCGTGAATCAATTTTTAATCGAATTATGAGGTACTGAAAGATCCTCCCCCCCGCCCTGCAGAAATAATGAGGTGTAGTTATTGGAGCTCTTGTTTAATTGTCCTTCATGTACCCTGACAGGCCAGCTGTACGGACTCGAGAAGTTCTGGGCCTTTCTGAAATACTCTAAATCAAAGAACATGGAGATTGACCCCAAGCTGCAGGAGTATTTAAGCAAGTTCAAGCGTCTGGAGGACTTCAGGGTGGATGTGAGTGCAAGCGCATTTCTTATTTCATTTGGCGTTTACAGGCTTGAAATCAACATGGCTTCCTTCATAATGCATGTTTGCTGTATTGTCTCGGCTGACAAAACACTCGAGACGCTTCATTTCCCCATTGATAAAAACACACCCTGCCAAGCTGCTGGGTTTGATTGGTGTTTAATGTGTGTAGGGCTGGGTGATGTGGCAAAAAATGAAAATCTCAATTTTTTTCAGAACGGTTGACCGATTCTCGATTTTTAACTAGTCAACTTGAATCATGTTGTAGTTACATTTTCAAGTAACTTGTTCTTTATTAACCCTCTAGTTAAAGAAAATTCTATTCCGAGTGAAGCTGTCAACATGATGTAAATCACTTGTTAAATATCTTTGCAGAAAATCTTGTATCTTGTACAGACTTGTCTTATACATATTATGGCCTGGTTTCACAGACAGGGCTTAGACTAAGCCAGGATTAGACCGTAGATCAATTAAGACATTTAAGTCATTTTTGTAAAAATGCCTTAGAAAAAACACTGCTGGTGTGCATCTCGAGACAAAACAAAGACACTGATATATTTTAAGATCAGTCAGTGCAAGTTTCTTTCAGTTGAAACAGCTCAGACTTATATTTTAGTCTAGGATTAGGCTTAAGCCTTGTTTGTGAAACCAGGGGTATATGTTCAGAAATAATATGGGGAAAATGCTTTAAAAAAATCTCAAGTCATGGTAATTCAAATTCAGAATGACTGAAGGTATAGCACCAGTAGATTATTATGAACTATAAGTGTTCTGTAAAACAGCAGCAGCTGTCAGTCTGTCACCGTGATGCAAACATGAAATATCAGACATACAGCAGTAGTTACAGTTTCGTCCAGCCCTAGATTGGTGTTTCTTGTGTGCATCACGAGATGCGTGTCGTTAAAGCTGCGGTTTTTCTGCCCTGTTTAGCCCCCCATGGAGGACGGCGGGCGTAAGAGACACCCTTCCAGCGGCGATGGCCGTCGCCGTCATCCCTCGCAGCCGTCGAGCCGAGCGCAGGCCGCTCCGGCCGCCAGAGATGATGCCAAACCCCCGGGTCAGCGAGCAGCGGCGCCCAAATGAGCGTCTGACCCGTCCGCACAAGCATGACCCAACGGCTCACGATCGTCAAATCAAGGCTCTTCCTCCTCCTCCTCCTCCTCCTCCTCCTCCTCGTTCACAGCATCTGTGCGTCAGACACGGACAGCAGAGGGCATGAGAACTTCTTCCATTCTTTGTTTTATGAAAGACTTTGAAGTTTTATTCCTCTTGTATCATTGGGGTACAAAAAGGCTTTTGTTGAATCTTTCTGCTTTATATCCTCAGTAGAGTCGCTGTTTTATTTGGCCCGAACGACGCGTGATTCCACCCTGATTTGTTTTGTTTTTTAAGGATTGCGTTGAAGGGTAAGATTGCTCTTGACTAGAGTAGGTACTGGATGAGACCAACACTTCACTCAGAAAATCATGTGATCTGCAGTTGTTTGAGCCAGATGATTTTACGTTGCCGGTTTTTCAGGGGCCTTCGATTGATTTTCTAGCAGATGGCTTCCAGGGCTTGGGCATCACTGTGACACTAACGTCCCGCTTGCCAAATCCTCTCGTTTTCCTCCACGTGTCTGTTACAGAAGACAGCGACGACGACTCTCTTTAGCTTCAGCGGCCTGCGCTCGGTTGTGTTCACGGATCATTCCTCGGCTCATCGTCCTGCGAGGAAACACCGGAGACGGAAACATCCCAGATCTAGTGCTCGTCTGTCCCCGGCCCTGCGAGTGTTAATCCTAATGTACATATGAATTCAAGAAATTAAGAGACATTACACCACCTGGCTGTACGTGTCATTTATTGTTTATAGAGATATATTTGCCTTACGTGTGCAGCATCTTCTTTCTTTTTTATGCTGGCCCGAATGCGTCTGAGTTCTGCGCTCGAGCTCGGCGTTATTTCGGGTTTGTTTTAGCATCACTTCTTGATCTTCTTCATGCTAACAGCAGGACGGTCTGACTAAAGGGAAACTGACCTCAGGCTATCAACTGGAATCATGAAGAAACACAAACTATTGATGATGATGATTATAAGTGATACGTCTGAGAACTTTGCATTCGGATCATAAGCAATATTCCAGTCGCTGATCTAATTTATGGAGTTTGGCTGCCATATGAACATCTACCTGTTTGTTTGCTCCAGTGTTTTCAGTTGTTTTGGTTTCCATTCATCTCTCTCTGGTAATATTTAGATTTGAATTTTATTTGGTATTAACCTGCGACACGTTTAGCGGTTCCCTTCTCCTGCTTTCCCTTGATAAGCTTCATCATTCAGAGTAGCTGTGGTCAAATCTTGATGAGGAAAATCTTGTGATCACTGATGTAATTAAAAACATTTTATTCAACTAAACGGTGTGGAACAAGCCTCTCATCCGTTAATGCTGGTAATCATTCATAAAGCCATATATAAATAACTGTATGCATTTATTAAAACTGTTAATACTTCAGTACCATGACACACACACACAGATATATTTGGCTTATTGAGAGAAGAACAATGGGAACTGTGAAATACTTGAAATCTTGTATCATAACATGTCATCTGAATTATAGGCAGATGTGATTGCTATTAGTGTGATTTGTAGAATTTTTTTCTTTAATAATGAAAAAAAAAAAAAAAAAATTAAAAAGGTCAAAACCCTTAAAGCAGCTGTCGAACTTTTCTATGAACCAGACGAGCGACCTGTAGATTTCCAGTTTATATTGGATTTTTTTTCTAGTGAGACAAAACTACAAATGTTGAGCACCGCTCTGAACACAGCGAGCGTTAGAGGAGATTGTTGCAGGTTCACTGCTGAGAAAACCAAACATCCAGCCTGATTTAGATCGGGTTCAGAGGGCTCACAAAGGTCAATATAAACTTTGTCAACTCTGAGTTTGATCCAGAGTTTGTGATTAACTCGGTTTGATTCACTTTTCCTGAGTTTATTCCATCAGATATACACTACTGTGCAAAAGTAGTGTTTCCAGCAGCTAAAGAATGGTTTGAAGTCAGTTATTTCTATCTTTTGCTGTAGTGAGTCAGTAGGAAATATC
>JAFVLL020027092.1:0-49524 GCA_021397915.2 Tor tambroides | reverse complement strand
TGTAAACATGTATATTATTACTACATTTCATTTAATTTTTAATTTTTTTTTTTTTTTTTTTTTTTTTTACAAACTAATGGCCACATCCAAATTATATGATGTGAATCAAGCTTCACTTATATTCAGTAAGCTAATATCTCATTATATCCTTGTCTGTCACATTCACATATACATACATCAGACAGATATAGATAAATTCTCACACACACATCTACGGCATGTGTAAGGGCTCTGTGTGCATTAGCTGTGGAGAATATTAATGAGTTACATAAACACTAATTAATTCGCCCCAGAGACGCCCACCTCCACCCCTTCCCTTTCCTGCCAATCTGAATTAGAGACTTATGTAATCACAGCAGACTCACTGTCTGTTTCATTTCACTGCTCTCTTTCATGGGCCTGACTGCCCTCTCCTCTGTGAACTTCCTCTGCAGAGCTGCACATAAAGGCTTTGTAAGCAGTCCGTAAGATCTTCATAACCCACATCATAAACATTTATTGTTTGGATTTATGTGAAGGGCTGGATTGTGTGATTACTACCCTTTTATTGATATAAACAGTTTGACAGTTTTTTTATTAGTGGTCAATGCAGCTGCTGAAACGCATCTGTAATTGGTTAATATTCTTTTCTTTTGTGGTAGCATTATTTTAACACTTAAAAACTGTTTGATTTTGGGAGTTTGGGAGACCACTTACTTGACAGAGTAGTCTCAAATCACACTCACTCAAAACACAGAATCAACATGATGTACAGTATTATGCACAATTGTGCTAATATTTCTCACTTATATTGTTTTTGGTAGTACTGTTGAGTTGCACAGACAAGCTAGTTAGTATTGTCATTACTGTCAAGTGTTTGATGATGAAGGGTTAAGATTTATCAAGGTTAAGTGTTTTAAAAGAGTTCATTAAGTTGTGCATGTCGTCAGCTGATTTGGAGGAGATATGGAGGGCAGATCAGTTGTGTATTCAGGTGAGATATGAATGGAGAATCTGGTCATCTTACTTTACTGGGTGGATGTGGGGCGCCTTTGGCACCCGCATCTTCTCTTCTCCTCCTGCTCCATCTGTTAACCCATCCTTTCATCCGACCCCTCTCCCCTCACTGCTGTCGCTCAACATTTCAAGGACACACACACACACACGCACACACACACACACACACACACACACCCTTCTCACATTTCCTTTAAGGCATCATAACTGTTTACACATTGCTTATTTCTGTCCCTGAATCTAATGGGATTCACAGTTTCTCACGCAGCAGTCATGCGCATTTCAGGCATGAAGTCACACACATGCAATCACACACAACATTAGATTCACAACTAAACCACCTCACACATGTAATTGCTGAAATTCCTCCCCAGCCCTCATCAGAACCCATTTATAATTTAATTAATGTATTTTGGCAGTTGATCAGACTAGTTAGCATATACAGTATACTAGCTACAGAAGTGTGTGTGTGTGTGTACGTACGTATAATACTATATTATATGAAGAGTTTATTTGCAAAAACAGATAACTCTGTTTTTTTAAATTTTCAAAAATCATGTTTTTTTTACTATGTTATTATGTTTTTATTGTTTTATTGTGTTAGTTAGCTGCATTTTTAACCTAATCAAAATAACTGCAGTTTGATTGAGATTAATTGGAATGCACAATGAAAAAACATGATTTTTGAAAATTGTTAAAAATGGAGTTATCTCTTCATATTATATTATTATATTACAGATATAAACAACACAAAACTAAAATGTAATTAGATACTGGATATTAACAAAATGCTAATTAGTTAGCAAAATGCTCATTTGTAATATTAGCAAATTAGTTTATATCTAATATATTTTTGTATATATCTGAAATATTTCATAAATAAACATAATTTATTAAATTAATTTAATTTTTTGGTTGAAGTTATTTCCTGAAACTAAAGCAATATGTGAACCCTACTTGTGATGTTTGAACTTTTAAGTCCTTAAGAGGGTGGAATGCAGCTTGATATCATCTTGATTTGTGTTCTTGGTGAACTTTTTACCAGTCTTGACCAGTCACTCTGGAGGATTGAGTGAATCCAAGTTCCCGAGTACCTTTGACTAGGGGCTCATAAATCCCTTCTTTATCATGCGTGCAGCATTGTGTTATGTGCAGACTGACACAGCTGTTGTCTCTGTGTCCTCAGTGAGTTTGTCTCATGGCTCTTGGAGAGTGGAGAGATCAGTAAGGCTGAGGAGGGAATCAACTTGGGTCAAGCTCTCCTGGAGAACGGCATCATCCATCATGGTAAGAGAAGGTTCTCCCTTGAAGAAAATTGTGTTGTTACCTTGATTTTGTTGGAAATGGACCGTGGTATTCCAGTAGTATAATTTTTAATTACTTTAGGGTAATATGTAAATGTGAATATAGTCTATGGTATTCAAATACCATAGTTGTAATATCTGATGTGCAAAACATTTTCAAAATTGACCAGTTGGTGGGTTCCATGAACATCTGTCGACATAATCAAAGCTCTATATCAGTTGGCTATAAATAGCTAAATTTATACATAAACAAGACTAATGATTGACTAGTCAAACATTGTGACCCATCACTGTAAAATTACTAATTGTAATCACTATTACTTCATACAAATCTATTATTCTTTTTCTCTCTCAGTGTCTTCTCTCTTTTTCTGTCCTTTTTTTCTTTCATCCTCTCTCAGCTCCAATATATTTCATCATGTTTTTGAGTGTTGCTTGGTTTCATCACCAAAATGCAACTGCTGTCTGTGTTCTGTTTTTTTGATACGGCCTTGCCAAATGAAACACAATCCATTAACTGTTTATACAAATGTTGGACTGTTAAAAATCACCATTTGACAGATTTACACTCCACAAATCTGGCAAATATCCTTGTTGGCTAGCACTCACTGAAATCCCCTACAGATGATCGGCAGTCTGGATAGTAACATGACATGAAATTCTGGTAGAGAACAGCATTCTTCTGAATTATTCAAGAGGTGCAGTGTTTGCCTGAGATTTGGGGAGCATCATACCTCTATTTTACAGCCAGGGGATTGTAACACAGTGAAAACTGACAAACACCAGAAGGGATTGGAGTGATGAATTCAAGTACAAGGGCTCAGGCGCTCGATCAATAATATGGTGGCAGCATTCAAGGAGAGGTCAAAAAGGCTTTTGTGGAGCGATGGCATTCACACACTTCAATTAATCACAGACCTCCACGTACATGTTTATCAGCCTGAGTCTGTGAGCAGGAAAGCGAGAGAAACAAATAGATCACAAGCTCAATTCCAGCTCATGGTGCTGTGTTATGTTAGAGGTGAAGTTTAGTGTTTAGGCAAAACATAACCAACATTTAACTGTACCTATGTGTGTTTTTTCCACCGTAGTGTCCGATAAACATCAGTTCAAGAACGAGCAGGTGTTGTATCGCTTTCGGTATGATGACGGCACTTATAAAGCCAGGAGTGAAATGGAGGACATCATCTCAAAGGTATTTCCCCTAGAATACTTGCTAAAATGATAGCTCATGTACAAATGATACATGAGATAAGATAAATATCCTTTTTTTGCGATGAGCTCGGTGAAAGAATCAATCCAAAGCAGACAGGATGAGAGAAAAGTAACTTTAAAAAGTTGCATTGCATTATATTGTGTGTGCTGTGCTAACATCAAACTCTATTGGAATCAATTGAGAGTCAAGTTTCTCATGCACTGTTTGTGCTAATGTGGAAAAATTGTTTGTGTAGGCAGCTCACTAGGTTTTGGTCAGTTTTAACCAGTCAGTTTACAGATGTAAATCAACAGAATCTTGAGTGCATATGATCTCGATAAATAAAGACTACAAAATGGTCCACTTAACAATTGTTGTCAACAACTCAATCAAGCAGTGATTTCAACAGTAAATGAAATGAAGAAAGCAATGCAGCTGTTGGTGCAAATGCTTTAAATGAGTGTTTGTGTGTCCGATAGGGAGTGAGACTTTACTGTCGTCTCCACAGCCTCTTCACACCTGTCATCAAGTAAGTGACACATGTTCTATGATATACTTCACACTCAACAGACAAAACCATTACTTAATTCACACTGTTATTAAAGCGTTATGATTTGTATTCAGGTTTCTGACAATATGTGTTGTTAACACCCTTTTCTTGCACATGGGCAGGAGCATTACCATTTATTTATTGTCTCTTTTAGAGTTAAATCCAGTTTATAGTTAAACATCTTTTGACAGCAAATACAAATTATTTTTAATAAATAACAGTTTAATTTCAACTGTCGTTAAAGATGAGACTTGTTCGTTTGTACTTCATAGATTCACCTTGGCCAGCTGCACATGACAGACTTTGTGTGCGTGTGTGTGTGTGTGTGTGTGCGGACTGCAGGGTCATATTGCTTTTCTGTCACCATTCACCCTTGATATCTCACGTAATGTGCTAGGAGAGGCCATTGAACTGCAGCTGGGACCAAGTCTGATCTCAGATCCACAAATTAACACAGAACGTGTTAGTTACTTGCCCTTTAGCAGATACCTTTTATCTTTTTAAGTGACTTACAGTCCAGGTCACTAATTACACTACACTAATTGCAAGGACAGACCACCCTGGAGCAATCTGGGACCTAGTGGTAATAAAAGATCTGAGTTGATAGAAGATATTTCCAGATCATTGATCTCCATTAGCTGGGCTTAAACCCACCTTTGCCACTAAATCGTTCAATACCCGCTTCAACACAATCATTGAATTTTGACATTTTCATTGTTATTATATCAGTTATATTAGAAGTATAAAAGGCCTAATTTGGGTTTTTCCAGTGGTATGTCTTTTTAGAAATGCCCTGCTCTTTTGCTTTCTCTTGTAGTCAGATGTTTTTTTGCTAATGTCTAGACAGTTGCGAACCTTTTTAAACTCTTCTTTATATACAGAGACAGAGATCATCATTTGAAAACCTTCAAATCTGTCATACCAGCTAGCAAACTGGTGGAATGGCTTGTGTCACAGGTAACACAAGAATGGACACACACATACCACTTTATTGCATAAACATGCACACACAAACACACTCCACTTTTGCTTTCTTTCACTTTCTGTTCATCTTTCAGCTCATTGTTTTTAGGTTTCTGTACACAATTTATATCCTATTTCTGGTCTAATTTAATGTCTACTTATTTACAGTTTAATGTTCACAGCTGCTTCATTGTGTAATTTCATTCCAAACACAAAAGTCATTTAACATGATTTCCTTCTTTAGGGTGACAGCACAAGCCGTGAAGATGCAGTGACCCTTGGTGTTGGACTCTGCAATGCTGGTTTCATGCACCATGGTCAGTCTCTATGTCCACGTATTAATTGTACTTGACAGTCTTCATATAAAATCTTGATGAGGTTTTGGGTCTGTTATTGTTATAATGTTAGCAGATTTGCCAAGAACTGCTATGTCTGAACACTTAAAATGATTTTTATAGTGTCATGAAATACTCTGTTACCCAAATTTTCTATGAAAAAAAAAATATTTCCCCATTCAAAAACTTGAGGATTTATGAATTACTCATGAAATGAAATTTGACTGAAATTCATCATATATTTTATTGATTATTTCATTGATGCATGTTTAATTACTTTACATTTTTTAACCTTATAATTTTTCAGCAAAATGTCAAAACGCAATCTTTCTGCGACTTTTCTCTGGTGACGTGTGTCATTTCAGTTCACTGAAATCCTGAACCTTTCTTACAATCTATTGCAAGCTCTGTCTCTATCCAATCAATAACTGTTGGATTGAACCAAGTCCCTGCTCTAAATTTTTCTTTTCGTTTATCCATTGCACTCAGGATATAAAAGATGTCGCTACTTAAATTTCATTGCGATTTTAAAGGTGAAATGTTTCTGTGCTCTAGTGACATCAGATGGAATTGCAAAAAGTAGGCTATATTGAAGATGTTACACGTGTCGTCTTTAAATAAACTTCAGATTTTGCCATTTCGTGGCCTTTTCTGTTTGCCATTGCAACACATGTGGTGTCCAGAGCAAAGCTTTGAAGCGTGTTTGTGTTTGAGAGAGAGTGAAAGAGTTTTGACTTGTGCCTGCACTAGAGCAGCCTTGTATAATGCAGCAATAATTAATCTAGCAGTAGTGTTTTTAAGAAGAAATAAGCCCCAAGAAGCTATGGTTTACAGTGATTTTGAACAACTAAGCAACACATAGATTCAGTGGTTTAGTAGTACCGATGTAACAAAATCAAAAGGATGTTTGTATAGTATTTTACATTTTTGAAGGCGACTCAGCCAATCATAATCAAGGGCTGGAACTATTTGTTTTATAATGCTTATGTAACAGCCAAGTGTTATCTTTTTTTTCTCTCTAAATTCATTGATCAGTGCATTAAGTGCAGCACAGTTTTACAGTGTGGTGTTTTACAGTTATGGCTTTTTAACATCACACTCTGAATGTGTCTGCCAGAGGTCTACTTTGTTAGTATGAGAGACACAGAGAGTAAAATGAAGAGAAATGAGTGTGTTTTAGATGTAAACAGCTGTTGCAATAACATCTGGGGCCTCTGATGGAACAGAAATAGTCACAATAATGGGAAAAGAACATTTTCTGATGAGATACACATGCTCATAGACACAAGCCTCCTGTCACAGTTATAGAAGCGTTTTGCAGCCATGTCGGATCTCAACTTCCAAAACAGTCTACAACAATATTTTGCTTGGAATTCACAGACAGAACAGCCTGTCTCTACAAAGTTCCTGAAAACACACACACACACACACTGTCACCGTCTCTTCCTGAGAGGGAAAAACAGCACACTCGCACACGCCAGACCTCCCATTAAATCCTCTGCCTTCATCCTTCGCCTCAGATTTGCCCAAACATCAATCCCACAGACATCATGAGTTGTTTTGACGGGAACTGAAGGGTGATGCAATGGGCCCATTTCACACTGTCAAATCGTTTTGTCATCAGCAGATATGATCAGCACTGAGAGTTTTGTTTTACTTGTTTATAAAGGTGTGAAACTGTTTTTTAATTCAATCTCAGTTGAATTCAATTCAAACTTTGCATTGCAGTTCTGGAGAAAAGCGAATTTAAGGATGAGTCACAGTTTTTCCGTTTCTACGCCGATGAGGAGACAGAGGGTACAAGCTCCAAGAGTAAACAGCTTCGCAGTGACTTCAAACTCATCGAGAACATCCTTGCCAAATCCTTAGTGGTGAGATACACAGACATGCACACAGCAGGGGTTTCTCCCCCGTGGAGAGCAGTGTTGAGGGATAACTAGAAATGCAACTAACTTAACCACATTTTTCAGTAGCGTGACAGTAGCTGAACATATTTCGAAATGCTGTAGCTTTTGTAATAACACGAGCGTAGTTGTTTATATGCTGCTTTATAGCTCAAGTGACCTAGGGCATTGAAATGATCTAAGCTTCTTTCCTGTCATTTCTCTCAAATGTAGCTTTGATTAGTTTGATTCATTCTGGTAAATCAGTTTGTTTGGACGGTTTAAGTAAATCAAATGGTTCAAAAATGATTCACTGATTCAAGTAAGTACAATTGTGGTATCTTTTTTGTTGAGAAATGATAGTGATCCTAATTGATTGCTAGTTGAGATCCTGTTCTCATAGTAAAAATAAGTTTGACTACTTAAATTATATGTAGCTTGACAAGATACAGAAGATATCAGATTCAGATCATTCTCAGTTTGACAAACTGGCCGCAGGATCAACAATGCTAACATAAGGAAACCGAAAACCCAGTCATTTTATGTTGAAGGTAACACATTAACAAACCTACCCATATATTTATAGGCACATACTCATGCTACTACACACACTCAAGCACAACCATCATCCATGCATTGATTTTTCTCCTCCGTGCCAATTAAGACCCTCCTCGTCCATCAGTAATTACCATGACCTTTATAAACTACTCTATCATCCCTTATAGACTGACAGATTCCTCCTCCAGATCATGAAAATTTTGCACTCTGTCCTCTCTGTTCAGATGCTAAGAGCTTCTCGATTTACCCTCCTCAGTCGGCCCTCTCAGACGTCAGGACCTTACGCCACTGCAGATTTTCAGAGAAAATAGGGGTTGATGGATAGAAATAAAACAAAGGAAGGCATTTACAGGGCTGGTAAACATGCTCTGCTTTAACTCTTAGATAATAAAAGCACATAAAAGCCCATCTCATGTGTAGCTGTGGAGAAACTGAGCATTATATCCTTGTTATGATCCAGACATGACCTAAAACCAGTATATCTTTCATCCATGATAATCCCTTTAGCACCTGCGCTGACCTATTAGCACGCAGCTGTGCCACATTTTAACAAATTATTGTTAGGTTATTTTTAGAAGAAAAGACTTAACACCTCAAACCGCTTTTGGACTGCAGGATGCATAGCTTGTTCGCACATTTTCACAAACGCTGCTGCTCTCTCAGTGTGGCACCGAGCTGCTAAATCATAAATTGAGTCCTGAAAGTAACACATTCTTTTTCCGTTCCATTCTGCATTTATTTTGAGATGCAACCTGCTCTTGTGCTGATGTTGTGTTTCTCTTGTCCGTGTACAGATCCATCCTGAAGAGGAGGAATATGGGTTTGAGATTGAAGAGAAGAACAAGGCCATCGTAGTGAAGAGTGTGAGCAGGGGCTCATATGCAGAGGTATGAGTTTGGATAACCGCATCCTAGTTCTCCACATTTCTCTGACCTATACAAAAAAAATGTCAGTGACACAGCAAACCCGAAATACATGCCAATGGTTGGCTTGAGTCCCACAGTCTGCCACATTTGGGATTTTCCCTATAAGTGGTGTTTTCTTTCTTATAAGGCATTTTCACCCAAATTCTATCCATATATGTGAGCTGGTAGCCTTCAGAGAGTAAGAAAACCTAAAAAACTGTTTTCACAAGTTTCACTGTCTGATCATCAGTCACATTTAGCACTGGTTCATTAAAGTAATATACTGTATGATTAAAAAAGGCTCAAAAAACTATGTAAAATGTAATTGCTAAATGAGACTTGGTTTTATATCTAGAACCTTTTTTGTTAACATGAAGTTAATATTCATACTGTATTTGAACCATGCAATTTCATAACACCTGTCAAAAAATGTTCCAGTAATATTTCACTCCAAAATGGAGAGGCAAAAATAATATGCTGATTTAGTGCTGAAAACATATTATCAGTGCTCAAAGCAGTTGTGCTGCTCAATAGTTTGTGGAAACCATGATAATTTTTTTTTCAGGATCATTTTTTTTAAAGAAAAGCAATTCTTTGCAATATTTTGTAACATTATAAATCTTTACTGTCACTTTTAACCAATCAGTTTATGAAAGTATTTGTTACTGACCTCAAACTTTTGAATGCCAGTGTATATTAATTAAAATATTGTTTAATCAAATTATAGTAAAAGTAATTGTCATTCTCCACAAATTTTATATAACATCAATGGTAATTGCAAGGGGGAGGTAATATGTTTAGTTATTCTGGAAAAAAATAGAACAGTGCAAAAAACAAATCAAAATAGAATTTTTTTATGCAAAATAGAATTTCTTATATTTTTCTTTAGATTTTGGAGTGAATAATGTAAATGTTATTTGAATAGTTTCGTGAGAGTCACCCGTGTAGAGAAAAAATGTAGAATACTGTAGATTAAAATGAGTCTGTGTCCTAAATGCTCAACAGCACATCTTCATGCAACATAAATTTATGCTCTTCATGTGCAGAAATGTTCTTATCTATCATAAAAAATATACATATAAAAATTTTACATATAAAAATATAGTAGAAAGTGTGCCAAGATCTGCTGTAATACAATCTGATAGATGTCCATTTATTTTTATCCAGTGTGGGGTTGTTTTATAATGTGTCTTAAACTCTTCTTGATAGCTAAAACTCTGAAGGACTCTTTTTGCATCTAAACTCACCTTGATTGTTTCCCAGGTCTTTTGTTGGATGTCTATTGTGGATCTAATCTGATAAATCTGCCTTTGGGAAATAAACCTTGATTGTTATCTGTCATTTGAAGGAGGACCTCTTCAACTGGAATGCAATATTTTCAGTGCACAGGGTTATTTGTATTGATGCTCTGTAAAGCCCTTGCCAGATATTTGTGGAAGATTGGTAGATAATTATTTTTAAGATCTAAACCACCACTAATTTTATCCCCACTGCGCCTGTTAGACCTGACACGAGACATTTTGTCCGTATTAAAGTGTCACACTGCTGCTCACAGCAGCATCTGCAGAAGATGAGAGTGTGAGTGTAATGGTGATTAATCCAGTGAATGAGAAATAGTACTGTATGTTCTGACACTTACGTCACGGGCCGCTCAGATCATGCGTCAGGTCCAGGACACGCTTGCTTAATTCATTCCACTCCCTCTGTCTTCACAGCTCTGGTCTCTGGAGATCTGGGAGAAGCAATTAAGCATGTCCCATCATATTCTCCACAGAGTCCTCACACTTACCTTTTTTCCCTTCTCTTTCCTCAAAACTTTTCTTTCTTGATTTTTTTCATCCCATTTTTCCTGTTTCTTATAGATTACAAGGTTTTTTTTCTTTCTTTCTTTGTTTTTCTTCCTGCCTTCCTTCCTTCCTTCCTTCCTTCCTTTCATTAGTTTGTTCATTTATTCTTTCCATCTTTCCTCCCTCTCTACTTTCTTTTTTTTCCTCACCCCTTCCTTTTTTCTTTCATCCCCTCTTTTCCTCTTCCCTTCCTTGCTTGCTTGCTTCTTTCCTTCCTTCCTCCCCCCTTTTTCCTTCTTACTGCCCCTTTTCTTCTTTCTTTTTTCTTCCCAACTTTCGTTACATTGTACTCCTTTCTTTTCTTCTTTTCCTCACTTTTTACTTTCTTCTATCCTGCCTTTCATTAATTTGTTCATTCCTTCTTCCCTTTCTTTCTTTCTTTCTTTCTTTCTTTCTTTCTTTCTTTCTTTCTTTCTTTCTTTCTTTCTTTCTTTCTTTCCCTTCTTTTGTTCTCTTCCCTTTCTTGTACATTCCTTTCTTCCTTGTTTTTTCCTCCTTTCATCCCTTCTTTTTCTTCTTCCTTCCTGCCTTTCGTTAGTTTGTTCATTCCTCCTTTCTTTTCTTTCTACTTCCTTTCTTCCTTACAATCACACATTTTTAATCTGAAAGTGCTGATTATATCTTATAAAGGTTTTAAGCGATATAAAGCTCTTTTGCCATAAAGGTGTGAGGTTCTCTCAGTTCTGTCTGCCAATCTTTTAATCCTCATTTACACCACTCATCTCTCTTTAATCCTCATCAACATCAATCATTTCTCTCTGTCTCTCTCCCAATCCTAACGCACATCAAAGAAAATTGTAATGAGTGACACTCTAATTTATTTTTCTCTTCATTTTTGATTGTTTGTTAGCTGCATTCTTGGTATTTATTTCCTTTGTTTTCATGTTTTTTCTTTGGTGCAGATGGCAGGCCTGCAGCCGGGGAGAAAGATCTACTCCATTAATGAGGACCTGGTGTTCCTAAGGCCTTTTTCTGAGGTGGAGACCATGATCAACCAGTCTTTCTGTATACGCCGCTCACTCAGACTGCTGGTGGCCACCAAGAACAAAGAGTGAGTCCACGTTCATTGCAGAAATCAGATACTTATGCACAGACCTGTTAAATGTAGCCGGGTACAGTGTAAAAGGACACTACTGGTGTTAGAGTTACATGCAGGAGAGCAGCACACTGCAAAACACTGTTGTTTTCAAAAGAGTGTTCATTTAATGTTTAAGCATGCTGGCACTTGTTGTTCCTCAGTGTAGACACAATGATGTTTTTGAAAAAAAAGCTATTCTTCTAAGTAACACAGAATACATCCAGTACAGCAACACTCTTGCTCATGTCATGTTGCTTAAATAAAAGGGACAAAAGAGTCTATCTTATGTGCTTATCTCATGTTTTTATGTGTGTATATGACAGGATTGTGAAGATCCCAGATGTTCATGGCACTCTTCCTTTTGTTCTCTGCGGTTCTTGTCCACCTTACGTTCATGCAGTTAAGAAAGGTGAGTCCTCGTTGTTTGTAATGGTCAAAACAAGCATGCACATCATATCACATTCATATGCAAAGTGATTATGGCCTCAAAACCCAGAGCCATTCAGATTTTTCCCATAAAAATTCACACGTGTTATTCTGAATCGAGGAATGCATTGCATTCCATCTGTGTAACCTGCCAGGCAGATGTTAATGTACTATAAAAAGCTTTCAAATAAAGCAAATTTGTGACACCAGGCTGCTGTGGTCATGTGATCAACATCTGGAGCTCTTCAGCATTGAACCAAAACTCAGGATCCCTGCACATTTCTGGATTTAAAAAGCGCACTCTAGGAGCTTTTTGATGTCAAAGCCGTTAGCTCATCTTCATGGCACTTAGACAAAAGTAGAGATTTATGATGTGTCATTATGGAAGCTTTCATCACTTCAAGTGCCCCTGAATGCAGGGGGTGTAAATTCCAGAATAAGTGGTCTATTCAAAGCAGAGGTAAGAATATGTGAAATCATCCTGTTAATAAACAATAATCATAAGTTCTTGTCTCATAAATCTTTTCGTTGCTGCAACTTGTTTAAATTTCAAATTGGAAATCTCTACATCAGTTTTTTTTTTGTTATTAGCACTCAAGTGAATATTTTCTTTGTCTCATACGCTATCATTATGAACATAAATTTGTGATCTGTCTTGTTTCATTAAGCTGATATATTAGGACAGGTACCTGGGAGTACATATAAAACGATACACTTTTAAAAATAAAGGTTCCAAACAGTTGTTGTTATTATTTATGGTTCCCCAAAGAACCTTTCAATAAACTGTTCTTAAAAGAACCAGTTTTCTTAGTTTGAACATCTGAAGAATGGTTTTCCACCATGAAGAACCTTTTGTGAAATGGAAAGGTTATATGGATGTTAAAGTTTCTTCATGGAACCATAGATGCCAAAATTATTTTTCAAGAGTACAGATGTCAAAAGGCCAGAAATAAACAGCAAAATCATTCAAAAACCCACAAATCATTTCAAATGCATTGAAGTACAACATAGGCTACGCATAGCTGTGTTGTTCTGTACAAATATATAATGTTGCATAGTCGACGCTATCATCATATCATACATATTTGGGTTAGAAAGTGTCTAGACTGGTTTGGATTTGCCTACATGTAAAATATGCAACCTTCTAACTTCAGAATCATCCGTTTGACATCTTTCATTTGTTTGGTTAAGGTCATTGTACATTGTAGGCATCATTTTTGTGTGTATACAGGCTCTGAGGCAGCAGCTGCGGGTCTTCAGCCTGGTCAGTGTGTCCTTAAAGTCAACGGCAACAACATGAACCAGAGCAGCTACCAGGAAGTCCTGGAGCACTTTAGTGGCCATCAGCCTGTCCTGGATCAGCAAGACACTGTGAGAATCAACACTGTATTGTGTTTAACACTGCATTATGTGTTTTTTTTTTTAATGGGCTATGTGGTCCACATATGGTGACCCCAGAGGTTATTTGCTTCTGACACTCTATACAGTACCTGTTTCCTCCCTTTGTGATATAGTTTTTTTCTTCTGTCACAGAGCTGTGGTCAGTGGGCGTATCGTGTGTATGAGGATGTGGAAGAGCAGATGTCTTTTAGGGGGTGTGAGAATGGCTCAGATTCAGAGGACGGCTGCACTAATGGAACAGGTAGTGTGTGTGAGTGTGTTTTTGGCAAATGACTCAGTGTGACAGGTGTACCCAAAAAGTTATTGTCGTTAACGGAAACTATTATGAACACAAAAGCCATGGGAACTTTAGATCCAGTGTCATATGCATTTGTGAATGCAAGCTTGTGTGAAGACACTTTGTCCTTGGCTAAGTACCAAAGTTCATGTGTGGTGAACTTGTGCAAAGACATTTGACCAGTGGTGGATCATTGACGTCATTAGCCTCTTGTGTGAATTCTCATAAATTACAAACGGATTAATCTCTCAAACCTGACTGAAAGCAAAAGATGCAAGAGATTTTATATATATGCAACTATTTATGAATAATTTAAAATAAAACTTAACTGAAATTAAAAGTAAAACTGCACAATGAAATTAAAATAAAAACCATTTTCCAAAAAAAAATGTACCTTTTTTAATGTCATTGTAATGTCATGCGATGTCCTGAACACATTTGTGTTTCCGTTTGATTCTTTACACTTGTGTGTTCTTTGGATTTTCTAGGCTCTGTAAGAAGGCTGGAACAGTTGTCCATCTCTGACGATGTCCCTTCAGTCAGTCTGAATGTGGATAATGTTCATGTGGAACATGGGGTTGTGTACGAGTATGTCAGCACAGCAGGAATCAAACACTGTGTGCTGGAGAAGATGGTGGAACCCAAGGGCTGCTTCAACATTGCTGCAAAGGTCAGACCACGGTTTAATGCTAAATGTTAAATTTCTGAATTTTGTTTTTTGATGACCCATAATTGTGCTCATCTTTATACTGTATATATTAGATTTCAAGATCGACATTCAAAGGAAGTTGTTTTCTCTAACCTATCACATGTTCTTGTGTGTATTTTGAATGCTCTCAGATACTGGAGGCCTTTGTGAAGGACGACAGTCTGTTTGTGAAGAGCTGCCGGCAGCTAATGGCTCAGAATGAGAAAGTGGTGACCATGCCACAGTTTGAGTTTCGAAACATCTGTGACACCAAGCTGGAGAGCATAGAAAAACGCATTTGCAGCTACAAACAGGTGTGACATCTGTCTTGCTGTTACTGCTTTATCGTATTCCCTAGTGCACTGTGGATTATACCATATCACAATGTTTCGAGACATGAGTGACCATGTTTTAAATCTAATTGATAATTAAAAATGGAATAAAAGGCATTGAAAAAACTATGCAAATGCTGTCTTATAGTGCTTTAATATTCTTTTCCTATTAGTTTGTAGAGGAATTGCAGACGAAGGCTTGGCCCACGTTTAAGCAGGCGAGCACTAAACCTCATGTTCTGGGCTGCATGGACTTCGTCCCCACCAACTGTCATCTGAACCTGATGCAGGTGTCTTGCCCGAAGAACACCTCCTCATCAAGCCGAGCCTTCAGCATCCGCTTCGGACGCAAGAACTCCTTCTTTGGCCTTGATCCTGATCAAGGTACATATAGTTACGTTACCATTTATAACTGAAGGGATTTATTCTAGTGCTGTCGAATGATTAATTGTGATTAATCGCATCCAAAATAAAAGTTTTTGTTTGCATAATATATGTGTGTGTACTGTGTATATTTATTATGTATATATAAATACACACATGCATGTGTATATTTAAGAAAAATGTTATATTTATATATTAAATATATTTATATATAATATAAATTATATGAATAGAAATTTATACATGTAAATACATGTAAATATTTTCAAAATATATATTAAATATTTGTATGATTTATATATACATAATAAATATACACAGTGCACACGATTAATCGGTTGACAGCACTAATTATATCACATTTAAATATTATATTTAAATATTAGATATTCTTTTATAATATTTCTGTTTCTCATAAAAGTTAAATAAAATATGTTAAAGAGAATATGTAATGTTTAAGTCAGAGAAATGACTTGAGTAAATACTGCGATTCAGCTCATTGGCTCAGTTAACCAAATCTCCATGTTACAATTATTGAAAGTTGTAAAAAAGTAATTAAGCTTTATGGTGAAAACCTCCCAGGTCTTGTAAAACTCATGGCCTGCTATTCCCAAAGCGATCCAGAACCTTTTAAAGCACCTCCATCAGACCTCCATTAAGACACCATTAGACCATAATAAGTAGCTTTTAGTGATGTCATCCCCACTGTCCCATAGGTCTATAGTCATCCACTCCCTGTAGCCTAATGCCCGCATCTCTCTCTTATTATGACTGTTTGGTTTTTGTTTATGAGGCCTGATGATTTATTTAAGAAGATAAACCATAAGATACCATAAGATTTAAAGAAACCATAAAATTTAAGAAGATAAACCAAGTCATATTAGCTTTATCATCAAATACAACAAATTGGCAAACTCACCACACCAGAGCTCAACAATAAAGCTTTCTGTTTTTGCTGGCCTGGTTGAAGCAATTGTTCAGATTTGTCCTGATTTTTCTTGGATAAAAAAAAAAAATGTATAGGCATTTTTAATATCATTTTATTTTATTTTTAGAATTTTTAGTTTTCTTTATTTAAAAAATATTATTTGCAACAATACCTGTAAATGATACAACTTTAATGAAACTGCTTTACATCTATTAATATATTTTTTAGTTGATTTTCAAGCCATTCTGCACTTGTCCAAAATTTCAAGACCAGTTACATTTAGCTAAGTTTTAAAATTCAACTGGGCATCCCTAGAACTTAAAGAGGCAAAGCATCTGGCTTTCATTTTTGGCTTCACCTGCCCCAATTGCTACGGCCCAACTTTCTGTCTAGCCGCCACGTGTAGCTGGGGAATGAACCACATAATGCTTTGTTTCTTATGCTCCGCAGCACGAGAGCTTTTTATTTTTCAGTCTCTGCTACACATCTGCTCTGCAGTTGTCTCATGGTCAAAGATGTTTAAAATTCCTCCGGTACACTTCTGCAGCCTAAAGCCTCATGGTCCATGGCTTTACCACATGCAAGAGTATGCCTCACTGCTTTTCAGCCATTCAGTTCTTCTGTTTTATTGAGTCACAGAAACTCCAAACTTAGTATGCTCTATCCCTAGACAGCATTTTAAGGCATGCACCCAGCATGAAGGCTGTTGCAAAGTCTGAGTACCATAATTATATCTTCTAAGATGCCTTCTTTAGGCCAAATTGTAAGGTGGCATCACTTATATTTCCCAGATTGCAAACAAATCCAGGACGCTTTATGAATCAAGAAAAGGGACACTCTTTTATCTTATTGATTAATGTCACTTATTTTCTTCCTGCAGCCAATTTGAATCCCATGTCCCATGCCGTGCATTGTGTGACCAGCATGGCAGCCCCCTCCTGGAGTTGCCTGAGTTTAGATGAAGAGACAGAGGAAGCTGAAGAGAGCACAGAGGATGGCAGGAAACATGAAGAGGGAGGTCTCAGCTTCCTCCTCAAACAGGAAGACACGGAGAGCCAGGATAATTACATCTGCCTCTATAACCGCCTGGACATATCAGTGCGAGAGATGAAGCAATACGTGGCCCAGATAGATGTGTAAGTGGTGAAGTAGTTAACAGTGTTCAAAGTAATGTTTAAAATAGATTTAACTTTAAGTGATGAGCTCTTGAAATTTTTAAAATAAAATAAAAATTCTATAGTTAATATACATTAATCTAATCATTAAGCTAAAATATTTAATAAGCAGCAAAAACGTTCTCAAATTCTCATCTGATAGCTCAGAGTAGGTTTTAGTAGCCTACACTTTGAGTTCTTCGAGTTCAAAACTTCAGGATGTTCTTTTATGACAGTCTAAAAATATTTATGGCTTAGACAGAAAAAATGTAAGACTGAAGCCATAACAGACGACTGCAGAGAACACATTTCAACAGCCTCTCAGGAGGAACGAATGTTTGTTATTCAGTGGCTAACATGTGCTGATGTAGAAGTTAATTGTCAGTGAAATGGAGTCATTTCCCAATCCCATTCCCCCGTCTCTTTCCCAGTGCCTTTCTGTCAGTCTAAACTTCCCTGTCCCATAAAAGAACAAAGATCATTAGTAAAATAAAAGGGCGTTTCTTCAACTAGAGACAGTGTTGTCGTTATTGTCTTAAAATACCCTTAAATAGGCTGAGCTCTCTTATAAAGTTTCACACTGTCACTAGTTTAATTTGTCCATTAAAGTCATTTATTTGATCATAAATAAAGTAAAACAATAATATAGATAATATTATTGCAAAATAAAATAACTGTTTTCTGTTTTTATGTATGTTGTTTTTTTTTTGTTTTTTTTTGTTTTTTTTAAATTTAATTTATTCCTGTGAGGTCAAAGCTGAATTTTTAGGATTCTTTAAATTTCAGTAGAAGTCTTTCGTAACAATGTAAAGGTTTTTACTCTTTATTTTGATTAATTAAATGCATCCTTGCTGAATAAATGTATTCATTTCTTTTAAAAAACTCATATACGATCCAAATTTTAATTACGATAAAAAGAAATCATCAGATAATGATCCCTTATTTTCATCATTTATCTGTTGATCTGATTAATCATAATTGGGCAAATCAACTCATAACTCAAACGTTCAGTGTCAAAACACTCTTATAATTCACTGTAACAGTTCATGTCTATCTGTTTCCAAACCTCTCTAATATGTTTTTTATCTTAGACTTCTGTCATCGATAACTGGACCAACGCAGCCTCAGGGCTCAGAGCCACCCTCGTTTGAGAGCGCCCCCTCAACCTCTCCCATACCAGAGGAGACAGACCAAGACAAGACAGAGCACGGCGGGAACAAGAGAGTGTGCTTCAAAGTCAACGAAGATGATCAGGAGGACTCTGGACATGACACCATGAGTTACAGAGACTCCTACAGGTGAGGAAAAGATTGTGAGATGATGTTTATGAAACATGTTGGAACCTGGGTTCTTAAATGAGTAACACAGGTTCAAGTCCAACCTGCAACATGTCCTGATCCCATTACCACTCTGATCTTAATCTGTCTAACAAGTTTTTAAAATGTCAATATTGATACAAGCACCAATTTTCATTATGATTTTCTTAATAACATTTTGTTTCCTGGGAAATGACATGTATAAAGGAAGATTTAAAATCCCAGTTTTCCTCCAGCACACGTGAAGCAGAGAGAGTGAGCGAGACGGGGCTTCTGGCCTGCTGTCTGCTCCTCCTGTCAAACAGATGTTGCTAAAACAGACACGTAGGGAGACGATAAACATCCCTTACAAAGAACCTGTTGTGCCACAGCAACCCAGACGCCCTCTTTAACCGCTAAAGAATACATTCAGTCAGTGTTGTTATGTCATCATTATATGGAGCAAAGTGTGTTTGGTTGTGATCTAGACCTGACGGAGCAGAGCAAAGCTGGGGCTGACCACAGCCGAGTGGATTTTATGCTTCTGTCGGGATAAATGGATGCCTGCTTTTGCACCCTCTATCATTATGTGGCGTTCCAGTTTAAAATCCTGCTACTCTGTGATAGGGTGAGCTCATGAACAGCTGCAGCCGTCATGTTTTATAGATAGAAGCATTTTTTCCCCTATTTAGGCTTTTACAGTAAGTAACTGGATTTGCCTGTGGGATGTAGGTAGTTCGTCTGTTCTTGTTATTGCGAAAAGAGGGCTGGCTGTTAGGGAACATGAATTTTCAAGGGTTCAGGAGGTTGAATGGTAAAATACGAGGGAATGCTCCTTTTTTCCCTCTTTCAACTTCTGGGAGTGTTGCAACCTGCTGGTCACGAGCATGATCTGCTTCCATACTTGGCTTGTGGCGGTACTAAATTTGGCCTCCCCTCTCATTGTGGGGTGGGGAAAGGGAACTTCTTCTTCTACTCTTTCTACTACTAGTGGGTTGAAGTACAGTCTGTTTTTCCCTCTCAAGCTTTTTGGAGCAAAAAAAAGACATTTCGAAAGTTTCATTCTGTCTCAGAATAAACATTTTAAGGATGGCAAGAAGACGTCCACCTAAACTTGTTGATCTTAGTGAATAAAAGTTGAAATTGTTGATGAAGTTTGTTGATGTTTAAATTGTTTCGAAATGACTTCAGCTATTATGATCAGTGTAAAATTGTCTTAAAGGGATAGTTTACCCAAAAATTACATTTGTCATTATTTACTCACCATTATGTCATTCCAACCTTTATGACTTTCTTGTTTTTCTTCTGTAGGAAAAAAAGATTCCTCAACATCTTTATGTCCATGCAATGAAAGTTTTCTACATATCTTTTGTTTCCAACAGAAGAAAAAGTCATAGAGCAGAATCTCTGGTATTTTGCAATCGTGTGATCATAAGAATTAATGTGAATTTAACCAACTGAATCATTTGTGGAAGCTTGCATATTTGCATTTTTTTTTTTTTTTGTTGCAATTTTTCTAAAAAGAAACATTATTAGCTAATCAAAATGTGTGATTCTGAGCCCAAACAAAATGAATAATAGGTGTTCAACCACTGTCCTGCCACTGTATTGCAGTCAATTTCATCATAAAAGGAACAGGAATTAAACAGCCATACAGAGATCCTGGAAAGTTGTTTGTTTCAGTGAAGCTTTCCTTTACAGTTGTAATTTTTCTTCAGCTTTGAATAATTACTGAACTTCGCATCTGTTTCACTGGCTATAATGCTTTGACAACGGTTCAAACATTTTTTGTACATGATTAAATATCTTTTTGTCTTTGAAATATTTTTAAAATTGGAGTTGGTCTCTGCAGGCATCCTTTTCATATGAAAACTTTTCATCCTTTTCAAATGAAAACATTTGTATTTGTGTGTTTTCACAGTGAATGTAACAGTAACCGAGACTCAGTGCTGTCGTACACCAGCGTCCGGAGCAACAGTTCTTACCTGGGCAGTGATGAGATGGGGTCAGGTAACTGTCGTCTGTTAGATGCGGTTACAATGTTGAAATTCAGGACAATAACTAACAAGACATCACTACTTTTATTTTGTTTTCCAGGAGATGAGTTGCCATGTGATATGCAGATCCCTTTAGACAAGCAGGATAAACTTCACGGATGTCTGGAACACCTTTTCAATCAGGTATATTGATTTCCCCTCTCATAAATCAAACTTTTAGTCTCTTTTGCCAATTTAAACTTGATATTCCCTTTGTAACTGGTTGCCCTTTGTCTGACTCCACTCACCTCCTTATTTTGTCTTCTATTTTTGCTCTTCATCAATACATCCCCTCTTAGTTTCCCTCTCTTCTCCCTCTCTAACTCCCTCAGTATCATTTATCACATTGCCATCATCTGTAGTGAGCTCTCTTTGACCTCTGCACCTCTGCTCTTTGACCTCAAAATCTATCGTCTTCTGAAGGTCACCAGATTTTGACCCCCTCTCAGTTTCCCAGATATCAATAATGAGCTCTTTTATCCACTGCAGACAGGTTACATGTGGACAGCAGCAGGCCTGACGTTAGCAAGGGCGTTAGCCGGTCTTCAGTTAGCGCAGGATGTGTGTGTGGTGATGGGAGTTTAACTGTGTCTTTTTCATTCTCAGGTTGACTCGATCAACAGTCTCCTGAAGGGCCCTATCATGAGCAAAGCCTGTGAGGAAACCAAGCATTTCCACAACGACCACAGTCAGCCAGGTACCGCCCGGTCGGGTGTGCATGTGCGCTATAATTGAATGCTATGTTTGGAAACTCATTTGAGGGATGTGTGTATTTGGGTTCTCTGTTGGTGTGTGGGGGGGCACTTTTATAGGTGGGTAGGGGTGTGTGAATGTTTCTGTTTGCATCTGTACGTTATTACCTCTGCATGCGAGGATACCACAGTAGTTTCTCCTATGTGTTTTATGTATTTTAGGGGAGTAGTATAATTAGCTTCTGTTTAAATATGGGGTTCTGACAACAGTTATGTATTTTGTGGGTTTTTGTGAGAGTTCACACTGCCAGCTACATCTGTTGACCTGTTAAGACGTTTGCAAAGCACATTCGCACAATTTTTATTTAATCTAAATATATTTATATTGTCCTCAATATACATATATTTATATACATTTTTATAAAAAAATTTTACCCCCACTTTTATTCCTTAATATATAATCTGTATTAACTATAATAGAGTTTCGGCACACGGATGACTGGACTGCACGATGGCGGTATGTCTTGCACAAGAATATCCAGGAGGACCCTTGGAATCTGCCCATTTCAATCAAATCTTTAATTAACAACCTTCATCGCTTCGTAGAAGGTAAGTCACTATAACTCTATTTACTTTAACATGTTTTATAGTGCATAAATCATCAGCGTACATTATTTTAATGATGATTCTTTCAATAAAATCTGCAGTAATAATGGCAAATAACAATTGATATTCAAAAATGTTACCATTGGATTACATCAAGATACCAGTAGTGTTTTAGGAGTCCTTCAAAATGAACTTTAAATTTGAATTCAGATCTGACTCCATTCTGGTGTTAAATGCACATTTTAAAATTCTGTCCTACGTTTTTTTATCTTAAGTATCCTAAGGGGCCATTCACACAGAATGGGGAGGTGGAGTAAAAAAACACAAGGTCTAGAGAGACTTTTTTAATTTAACTTGAGAGCCACTCTTTTAGAATAGCATGGTTACATTGAAAAACTATGGAAAAGCAGTTGCCACATTATTTGTGGAAGCTTGCATCCCCCCCCCCAAAAAAAACAATAATAGCTAAACAAAATCCTTAAACTATTTTGTGAAATATTAAAATTTTTTAAAAAGTTAAACATTGTTTAAATTGAGATGGTGTCACATGTCTGTAATAGAAAAGCAGTGCAGTGGAAATGCAAAAACACATGCTGTGTGAACAGCCCCTACACTAGTAAACTGGATTACAAAACTAATTCATGTTCAAGTTGTCCAGGCTATAATGTCCTGTATTATTGTGCACTGGGTTGTATTCATGTCTATTTGTAACTGTTGCAGATGGAAGGAGTCAGCTCTTGTTGGCGTTGCTTAAATGCACTGGTAAGTTACTCTAGGTTTGAACCTTTCCCTTTTTGAACTTGATTGTAGATCATTTCAAATAGCTATTGAAAGTCAACCCAGAATGTTTACATGGTCACGCACTTGCGTCATCATCTGTGTGAGACTTCAGAAAGGCAACTGTATTGTGTGTGATTTATCATCCCTACTACTGTTCTGGACTGAGCTGTATTTACAGACACCTCCATGTGCTGTGATAAAGGAGTGTTTTATTGGAATTCTGTAGCAGGGAGTGTGTTGCATGTGTTTGTGTGCGTGCAGTCAAGTTGCAGTGGGGTGTGTCTGTTTGTGAGCTTCTGAGCGAGCAGTAGACACAGATAAAGTGAGAGTGGGTTTGTCCCTTGGGGTCTGTGGTGGGAGACATATGGAAGCTGTTGAGCGTTTGCTTTGGAACCTGATCTAGAGCCCTTATCCTTACTGCTCCACACAGACAGCAGCTCCAATCCCTGTTCCCACCCAGCGCTGCTGTGAAACCCACCATCTGCTTAAAGAATTACACATGCTGAACACGACTTGCAACTGTTTTAGGACATTCGGGATTCCCCTCAGACCACTGTTTGGGACATATACCGATCTGTGAACAGTAAATTAATCAGTATTAGTAACATCTGCCATTAAAACTTTAAATTAGAGCAATTAAAATTTATAAAATAGCAGTTAAAACAGTAAAATTAACCAGTTAATAATGGCTCCTGACCCATAAATAAATTTCAAAGGTCTTATGAATTTCAAAGGAATTATCATCATCATCATTTGGAGTGTTTTCTCAACAAATATTACTATATGCAATTAATTATGACTTATTACAATTGATTAGATGCAATCAGTTTGATAAAATAAAATGGTATTTTAATAGAGAACCCAAGGTGTTATAAACTGTACGGTATATACCACTGTTCAAAAGCTTGGGGTCAATAAGATTTTTTTTTTTTTTTTTTTTAAGTATTAAAGCAAGTAATACATTTATTGTAAAAATGAAATTGATTAAAAGTTACCAAAAGTGACAGTAAAGAAATTCATTGTTAGAAAATTCATTGTTCCTATTTAAAATAAATGTTTTATAATCTTTCCAATTATCAGAGACTCCTGAAATAAATGTATCATGATTTCCACTAAAATATTAAGCAGCACAACTGTTTTCAACATGAATATTAAAACAAAATGTTTCTTGAGCAGCAAATCAGCATATTAGAACGATGTCTGATCATGTGACACTGAAGACTGGAGAAATGGCTTCCTGTCATCACAGGAATAAATTACATTTTAAAATATGTTAATAATTGTAATAATGTTTCATAATATTGCTGTTTTTACTGTATTTTTGATCAAATAAATTCAGGCTTGATGAGCACAAGATGCTTCTTTAAAAAACATTAAAACATCTTGCCAATGCCAAACTTATGAACAGTAGCACATCTCTTCACCAGAGTAATGAATATGAATATACAATAATATTTATAATATTTTATATTATAATTTATATTATAGTTTAAACAAATGATTTGGTCTAAGACAAATATTTTTATTTGTCTGTATGGTTTATTGACTTTATTGACATATGGAAAAATAACATATTTTCCATGCATAATGAATAAATGTGAGTGTACACACATGTATATACATATATTTATACAAATATCATGAATCCTTTTCTACTCTTCTGTCACAGACACAGAACTCCAGTTGCGACGGGATGTCATATTCTGCCAGTCTCTGGTGGGGGCGCTGTGTGCATTGGCGGAGCAGCTTGTGAATGCGCTGAACCTGCGTTTCAACAATAACGGAGAGTATGAGGAGGACAGTAAAGAGGTCAGCCGGAAATGGCTGGAGCAGATCACCACCATCGGAGTGCTCTTTAACTTCCAGTCAACACTCTCTCCACATGTGGTAAGACTACTAGACATTACATCTTCTCATAGCTGATTCAGAGACAGTCATCCCACAATAACTCAGTGCTTTCTACTAATACTCACAAGCAGGATTATAAAGTTTTAGAATTGAATCTTGAGACTATTAGAACTAAATACAGAACCAAGGCCATCATATCCTGGATTTTCCTGGATGTGTGCAGTATTATTTCAGTCATGTACTCTCCTGCTTCAGCATGAAGATCTTGATTATTTTGGGCTCACGAACTGTTTACTTGAACAGAGAGAAGAGCGAATCATGCTGGAAGATACAAAAGCAGCACTGCAGGATCTGGAGAAAGTCACCATGCTGTTCCGCCCACTGGAGAATGATTGCCTCGTCCCAAGTATGACACCACACCACATATTAACACATTGAGTAATAGCTTGTCAATCACAGTGCCAACAGAAAAATACATGTATGTATGTGTGTGTGTGTGTGTGTGTGTGTGTGTATATATATGTATATATGTATGTATGTATGTATGTATATATAAATAATTAAATATTATGATGTCATATATACATATATATATATATATATATATATATATATATATATATATATACATACATACATGTATATATACATACATATATATATATATATATATATATATACACACACACACAAGTTAGAAATGGCATAAATATTTATTAAACATGTATGCTGAGTAAATTAAGGTTTTAAAAATGCTTTTTGTAAACCACTGAAACACCAGCAACAATGACCACAAATTCCTTTCCTTTACAAATAGTTAGATCCAGGGTCCCTCCCTTTCTCTGATAAAGCTGTGTGATTCCACTAAAAAGTGAAAGCCAAAACTCTCATCCTTATATAGCATCACCCCCTTCCCCCTCCTCACAAACATACACACCCCCTCCAGATGTCCTCTTCAGGAATGTCAGCACAGTTAGTCGTGATAGGAGAACAGCTTTATCTGCCGTCTTTTGTTTTGGTTTGACTAAATCTGAGGGAGGATGTTCTGCTCTGTGGTTTATTCCTGCCGCAAAGGTGTGTTATTTACAAGGTCATCTCTGTGTTGTACAAATGTGAACAGCTTGGCTTTTTCCCTTTCACACATCTGTGAGGTTTTTGCCTTTACTCATCTCATCAGGCTAATTACAACCTAATTAACCTTACAAGTTTCCCAGTGTGACCTCAAACATAAAGAATACTGTATACAGTATGTACGGGTGTAGAATTTTCTTAAATGAAGTAGTGCAAAGGACAAAGATTGAAATTGCATAGAATTTTAAATATTCTCTCACTGTGACTCACGCATCCTTTAATGCACTTTTTTCCAGACACATCTGTGCATTACCAGGTGGAAGGCAGTCGGCAGGCCATCAGGGTGACAATGTTCTTGGACAGTTGTCATTTCAGTGAGCTGCCAACAAGACTGCAGAATGGAGGCTCTTTGAAGCTTCAATCAGTCCTCTTCACTAGAGGTGGGAGCAGACAAAAGAAACAAGATAAATGACTATTTCCATTCTAAATGTGTTTCATTTGTAATTTACAGTTCTAAAACTTTGTGCGCTGCCTACAAAGGTTGTATTTTAAGGCACTGTAGGCTATTCAAAAAGGTAGCCTTCTTAATTATGCTGCCTCTTAAGATGCCAGGCATGCTTCTTTGAGGAAACACCTATCCCAAAATGCAACTGTGATGAGAATTAATCAAGGCAAGAGAAGTGTCCATTATTTATTTATTTTTAGGTTTTTTTCTTGAATATGTCTATATCAGTTTTAATTCTAATTATTTGTTGAGAAATGATTCCTTGGCATCTAGCTGAAATAAAGAGTGTATTTCAGTTTATTTCAAGTAACAAAAAAAATAATGGTTTTAATTTTTTTTTAACTTAAAAAATAATAACCCTGGTAATGTCAGTGAATTGTTTTACTTGGTTTTTGTTTGTGCTGTGTATTATTATGGGTTTGTGCAACATGCAAGCCTGGTATCAGAAACTATTGAAATCAATTGAGGTTCTTATGAAATTTGAAAATGAGTGGTGTTCCAAATCTGTCACTTGTGAGGTTCCTTGAGGTTTAGGGTTCTGCTTTATAAGAGCCATTTATGCCTCAAATCTAAATATTGGCCCTATTTTAAAACGTTTAAATCTAGAATTTAAAGGCCTACTCAGATGTCACAGTGTACAGAAAGAGTGTTAGATGTGTATCAGCCCAGAATTAATCACGGTGCTAATGTGCTCATTTAGAACTAATTGAAGCCTCTCTGTTTCTTTTGAGTTGAGGTCTCCATCTAGTGGTATGTGGAGGGCACTACAGCACTTGGCAGAGCATGACATTTATTTGCATTTTCTTCATCTTTATCAGGGCTGGAGAAGCCAGAAGGTGTGTTGTCTCAGGATTTTGTTACCATGGAAGAGTTTCAGCAGCGCACAAATGCTCTGTCACTGGAGAAGGTCAAAGGTTATTACCGCAAACTCAGGTAGATTTGGCCATCAAACTGAGTGACCTTTGCTTGAAGTATAAGTATTGATTGATTTTAATTTGGCTGCTAAACTATAAGTTAAACATCTCATTAAGTAAATAATTTATGGAATAATAAATATATTTTAGATTTAAATGGCAAAAAAGTGTTCGTGGTTTATATAATGTCTTTCATTTTGTAGGGCTTTTTATCTGGAGAAATCAAATTCAGACTCAAATTCCACTGCAATGAAAATAGACCAGGTAATATCCTAACACACTATCATTCAATTGTTTGGTCAGTTGATTTTGTTGTTGTTGTTGTTTTTATTCAGCAAGGATGCATTAAATTGATCAATAGTGAAAGTAAAGACATACAATGTTACAAAAGATTTATGTTTTAAATAAATTCTATTTTTTTTTAACTTTCCATTTATGAAGGAATCTTGAAGAAATATAACAGTTTCCACAAAAAAATGTTAATGTTGATATTGTTAAAAAATAATAATAAAAAAAATGTGTTTCTTGAGCTCCAAATCAGCATATAGAATGATTTCTGAAGGATCATGTGACACTGAAGACTGGAGTAATGGCTGCTGAAAATTCAGCTTTGCCATCACAGGAATAAATTACATTTTTAAATATATTAAAATGGAAACCAGTTATTTTAAATTGTAATAATATTTCACAATATTACAGTTTTAACAATATTTTTGATCAAATAAATGCAGGCTTTGAGATCATAAGAGACTTCTTTTAAAAACAAAATGAGTAAACTTACAGACTCCAAACTTGTGTATGTTTTGGCACTTGGATTCCTTTACACACCAAACAGAACACAATCAAAATGCAAGGAAATCAATGCTTAGAAAAGTTTTATTAAAGTTTAAAACCAAAAAGTTTGATTTAATAATTTTAATCTCCAGCTCCTCCGGCCGCTTAACACCTTGGACGACCTCTGTCGGCTCATGCAGACGTATATGAATGTAAAACCTGGCTCTTCAGGACAGCCCTCTGGAGTCAGTGTTCTTGTGGTGTCCTCTGAACTCTGCAACCGGCTGGGAGCCTGTCACATCACCATGTGTGCCACTGGGATGCAGAGGTATCTGCAGTGAAATGTTGTTTTCATGTTGCTCTAGATCCAATAGTCAAGCGTAAATCCACAGATGGGAATAGAGTTTTACTGAGTGACTGCTCAAAACACACGCTGCTTATCTTTAAGCCTCTTACTACTGAAGTGGAGCCACAGTCAAGTTTCCGCTGTAAACTATATTTTATTTTGACTTTCATTTATTTCTTGCTCAAATGTGCATCTAATCCAGGTGATTTGTATCCTAGGTTATTGGTACAGTAAGATACATCTATAACAGATTGTCTAAACTGCCTCTTGACTAAGGATTTTGTTCTGTGTAGGTGTACTCTGACTGTGTCACTGGAGCAGGCCGTTACCCTATCCAGAAACCACGGCCTCATGCCCCGCTGCCTAATGCAGACCATGGACATCATGCGCAAACAGGTACAGCTTATGACATGTATCTCAAACTGCACACCTTATGTCCTTAAAACTTACAAAATCAATCCTGTGGTTGGTAGAAAATGTGCTACATCTATACCTGCCGCTAAATTGGCCACTCCACACTAACTCACATTAAGTCACTAAATCAGAAGATTATTGTTTATATTTCTTTTATTTTTTTTTTCTTTTCTATTTAAATTCTTCTTCACTTAATCCATATTAATGGCAAGAGACGAGAAATAGAACGAAAACAGAAAATATACACACAGACATAAACATTAACACATATTATAGCTGCAGGTAGCAACTTCTGGGCCAATCACATGCATGTTGTATGACTCAATAGATTTGTTTGGCCATAAAATGTCCAACTGTGTAATAAGAAAAAACAAAAGTGGTTGATTTGGCCAATAGGTGATGCTGTTGCATCCTTAAGGCATCACAGCAATGACATATACAGTAAAAAAGTGTGCCAAAGCACAAGTTGTTAAATGAGGGCATCATACTAAATATTTGAAGTGCAGTTTTTCAGTGTAAACAAACTATTTATCCAGACTTGTACTGTATGGAGTGAAGAAGCATGACTTGCCATGGTTTACTGTATGCGTTTTGTCCAGTAGGTGGCCACTAAAATGCTTCTGTACACTTAAAGGACAACTTCACAGATTTTCAACCAGTTTGTATGTTACCTGCTCTCAGATATCCATGTGTAATTGTCAGTAAAATCTGCCAGATGGTGGCTTTATAGACTTTTGGTAACAAATAAACTGAGATATTTGGAGGCATGCAACATAGAAAGAGTACACATTGTTCATTTACATATACTCCTGACTTTAACAATAAAAAGCTAGTTAAAAAAATGGTGATGTATTCCCTTAAAACTGTAATGGTAATTATATACAGCAATTTTTATGTCAGTACGGGAAAGATATGCATTTAGAGGATATGTCTGAACTTTCTCTATTTGTTGAACTGTAAGCAATATCAAAAAGTTTTGACTGGCATCAACTCCAGATGGTCTGACTCGAATTTGGTCACTTGGACAAAATGTAGGAGTTTGAATAAAAAGTGTTTACAGAATCTAGAAAATCAAAAAATTACAAAATCTAGTTTTGAGAGACTGACTCCAAAACTGGCAATAGATATATTGAAACTCTGCCTAATCAGTATGCAGAATTTCACAAACTTTTAGCATACGGTTCTATAGGTCGCCATATTATGTGAGAAGTAGAATAAGAAGAAGAACCTTAACAGATACAATACGTGCCTACGCACCTGCAGTGCTTGACATATGCTTGACTATATCAATAAATGTGTGGGCAAGTAGTCTAAAGGATAAAAGAGTTGTTGGTAATTCAAGCAACAAACTAGTAATATACACTCAGAAACAGACGAAACTAAAGATTCTGATGAAACTCTCTAGCATGTTTTAGAACATGCTGTTCTGAAGGTATTCCAACAGGCTATAATAACTGTCTTTATTCACAGGGCACCAGAGTGGAGATTTCTGCCAAAAATCTCAGAGTAATGGACCAGATGCCGCCGTGTGCTCCCAGGTATCACTGACTCTTGCTTTTTAACTGAAAGTCATTATTCCTGGTTGGCTTTAGGGTTGAATGAATCTCCTACAGTAACCAAACCCTTTTTAATCCTCATCACAGGCTCTTCAGGTTGTGTTTACCCCCCTCCGATGGAGATCTTTGAATGAGGTGATATCTGTCTCTCAGACCTTCTAAATGCTGGGAGATATCAAGACTGGCTTATCATTTTGAGACCATGCCTCAGCACATCTCAACTCCCGGCCAGCCTCATCCAGAGAGGTCTGGCTGAGGTCAACACGACGAGGAACGAGAACCGTCCGACCACCTTTATCTCCTGCTCTGGCAGCTGAGAAAATCGCTAATGCTAACGATGCTAATCTTGGCTAGCAGTGTCTGCCCACATTGCTACATTGTTTGGTCTCCTAATGGATCTGGACTGGCATGTGAATGGCTAAATCTAACTGTAAAAGGCTGTATTATCTCTTCCTTTCGCCTCTGACTGCAATCTTGCGTCAGCAAGTAGAGTGGTTTGGTCTGGATGGCGACGTTAAGTTCAGATACGTGGTGATTATGTGCAATTACTGTAGCTTAGCATGCGTGTGTCTGCACTGTGTCATGGGAGGTGGTGCCCTCAGAGAGCTGTTGCGATTCTCTCACTCATATCAGGTATTACGAAAGTACTGAAATCATTCCAGCCTACATGGACCAGTTTCAAAATCATAATTCTCATCCGTCATTGTGTTTAAAATTCGCTTGATTCTGTTTAACAACAAAATTTTATTGTGAAGTTCTAGCAACGGTGCATTTTAAGAATAACAGGGAAAGAGCTGGAGGTTATAAGCCTCTCAAACATAGGCCTGCATACAAAATAAAAGATTTCACTGCAATCAAAATGTTGATATTGAAGGTTGAAGCCGTTATTGATCAACTGGGAGAAAACAAACGGTGTATGGCACTTTTTAAACGTGAATCAATGCTGTGTTACAGTGCGTGACTGTCCTGGGGAGCTGCTTTGCGCGGCTGTTTGGAAAAGCACAATAAAAAATGCTTGTGTTCTTCAGTGTTTATTAAAAGTACTGTACATTTTAGAAGATAAAGAAACGCAAAGGGATCATGTGAAGAATCAATAGATATAGTAGGATTTTATTGAAGTTTTGTATTTAGGTAAATGTATATGTATGTATCAGAGGGATAAGCATATGCTCTTTGGGAACAGCAGTGCTATAATTTAAAGAGTATTAATAATGTTAAAACATATAATATTGTACATCTTTCATTTTGTATACTTAGTGTATATTTGGATAGGAAACTTTATTGTGCTTTTACACATTGTGTTCGATATTTAAAAATCTAACTTCAGTAGATTGTGGTCAGTAACCGAGAAGGCCTGGAAATTTAACAGTGTTCCTGGATTAGTTTGGACTAGTTAAGCTAGTATGTACAGTATGTGACCGCTTTTGTAACATGCAAAGTCTGCATTTAATTTTTATATATATATTGTTATATATGTTACCTTCAGTAGTCCTGACAGTTGACAGTATTTGCTCAAATTTGACAATTTTAATGACGCAAAGATTTGAGTAAATATGGTCACTTTAGTGACAATAATGCAACAAAGCATCATGTCTTAATGAAATCTTAATGAGACGTTCATTGTGTTTGTATTGTAGCTCGTAACACATCACTGTCTGTTACATATCAGCATGGAAGTTAGATGCTGCAACTTAAAACCATGACAAAATATTTAAACAATACTTGAATTTATGCTAATAAATAGTGTTTTTTTCTCCTCGTATCTATCCAAATTGGAGCCTAGTGTTTGTAAAATGCTGATTTATTTTTAATTGGATTTTAACATTTTATTTGGTCCTCAAAGCAAATGGTTTTTAAACTGGAAACAAGTGTTTTTTAATCCACAGCATCTGTGCAGTGTCATTATTGTATGTTTTGAAGGTCCTTGTTGTTGCTTGTTATTATGCTTTATAATGTCCACATGAAACCTATCATTTCTGTATGATAGACCTAAATCTAGTAAAACCCAAAGACATAGCATTAGCATTAGCATGTTCCTATCACTGTATATTAAAATCTCAGGTTTCTGCACCATCTCGGTCCATTATTGTGCGATTAGCTTCCCCTTTCGAAAGTTATGACTGAATAATTTAACATCACTAATCAGTCAGCTGAAACATGGTATGCTTGTATTCAAATGTGTTTTTGTTTTTTACTTTAAACTCCTGTCCTGTTTTCAGTACTATTTTAAGTTTATTATTGCCAGTTTTTAACTTTTTGCCCCAATTTCAAGTGTACGTTTTAGCTCAAAGAGCAAAAAAACATTCAATGGTGCTTACAAATCAAGCCTTTCTTTTGAGGGCCTTATAGTTTCTTGGTCTTTACCGCTTTTGTTTTTTCTTTCATTTCAAAATTGTTTTCTTAATTTTACAAATTCTGTTGGTTTCTATTAATAAGAGCAGCTTAATCAAAACCTCACTGGTGGAATGAAGGAGTAGATCTAATCTGCATCTGGAAATATTTAACTTATAGTTTATATTAATGTTTGACTGTGATTTCTCTGTCTTTATGCTGTCCTGAACTGTTAATGATAAATACATTAAATGGCTCTTAAACTTATCTTGCTGGTAATGTAAGCATGCATCCAGTTGTTTTTAACTCAGTGTTGAATTAAAAGCATTGTATAAAGCTCTCCTTTTCGAAGTAATGTAATATCTATATTTAGATCCTCCAAGAATGCACCTTCAGGTAAAACTAATGACCTGCAGTAAATCCAGGGATCGGAAGCCTCAGAATTGTCTAATTAGGGATGTAAAATTGCCTTATACCCTTAAGCTCTGTGTGCCACCTTCATTTCCGAATGCAGCCTGATAACAGTGTGGTGATTTTATAGCACCCTTCAGTCTGACAGGAGTAAACCATAGGTTTGTCTTTATGCTGTATTTAATGCATTGCTAATATCAAACAAAATAAAAGAGAGTATATGTTTATAAATTACTATTGAGCTGTCATTGTTAGAGATTAACAGCACAGAACAGGTTACATAACTGTTATAGTATATATAAGTGGGCATGGAGAGAGGTTAAGAACAGTGAAACATCCTACAATGTTTATTGCACTTTCAATTAAACCACAACTTTTGATTGGTCTGCCTTAATAACCATGTTCCCCCATTATAGACAGTTGCACATCTATGCAGAAATCAGCCCTTTTATGAGATTTTATAATGTTTTACTTAAGGTAAACATCACCTTTTTTGACATGAGACCCACCTGGAATAACCTACTGCTCGTCTCCATTGTGCTGTGTGGAGGCATTAAGATTTCAGCATAGCAAAGTTCTATTTCCTTTTCTCCCATGAATGATTTAACTAGCTTTCTAATTATTTACTACTTGCAACAATTTGTTACATCAGCCTCTTCATCCAAAATCCGACAGCTGAAACATTAAATATAGAGGCTCGTGCAGGAGCCGGAAGGCGTAAAGATAAAGGACTACCCATTGCAGTTTCGCCTTGGCGTTTCAATTGGCTTTTAGTACGAGACCACCGCACTACAGAACACACCCCGGTTCGGCGATGTCTGCCCACGACTACTTTATACACTCGTTTGGATCTGTCAAACTGTAAGGATGGTGAAAAAATCCGCCAACGGTGAAGTTTATCACCCTCCGGCAGGGGAGAAGAAACTGAAAGTCGGCTTTGTGGGACTGGACCCCGGGGCTGCGGAGACGAGCCGAGACGGGGCACTTCTTATCGCCGGTTCCGAGAGCACAAAACGGGGTAGCATCCTGTGCAGACCGAGGTCCAGCATCTCCAGAGGGAGCATCGCTCACAAAAGAAACGCGCGTTATCGCAGACTGCAAAATTTCCTTTACAATGCGCTGGAAAGACCCCGCGGCTGGGCGTTCATTTACCACGCTTATGTGTGAGTATGTGCTCCGTGATTTGCGTTTCTGCGTGGCGTGGGAATCACCCACCTTTACCGACAGAGATACTGCGCTGCACCGCCCAGAATGCTGAAAGTTTGAGATGTTGTCGGCCTGCCTGCCTGCAGCTTTTGTCGCAGAGCGTCAGTCAAAGAGTGGGGAAAATATGTAAAAGTTTTGTCTGTGTAGCAAATGTCAATATTCATTCAGAGCCAGGCCGCCAAATGAGCTTTTCACAGCTGTGCATATTTCATAAACTGAGTCGTTGGAAAGTGTTCACAGATTATTAATGATGCATACTGTAGACTCAGTGCACAGGGTTTCATTAGGCAGCGGTTTCAGCACCGGTCAGCTCTTGTAGTACCGCGTCAGTGCGCTCGTGTTTGCCGCGGCAACAAATCCGTGTTGCTTGCCAAGGGGGAAAACCGTGCCAGTGGTTCACGGCTACGCCGGTGGCATGCAAATGGAGGTGTCGCTGGGTTCTTCACTGTGGCACAGGGGTGCAGGAACGATCTGGAAAGTGAGGGGACTCATTTTCAGCCCTTCTTAGTCTGGCTTATGAATATTAATTGAGTGACGTAACTTTCGCGTAAACGATTGGCTAAAAGGCAGTTCGTGAGTCCGAGCCTTATCAAGGGTTGTTTACAAGGCGAGTTTTGTTCTCAAAAGTAGCTAGACAACGAGAATAATGTTATATCGATACTTATTTTAAAATGTTAAGTGATTTTACATTGTCCTGGCGTGGCGGTCATGGGCAAGACAGTCTAAAAACAGCGCATTTGTCAGAACAGACAGTCGCAAAAATGCATTTTTTTAACAATAAGATTTTTTTTATTTTATTTTTTTTACAGTATGTCATGTGTATTATATTATATGTATACTGTTTAGTATATCAAAACCATGGTTGTCACTATTTTGGGTAAGTTGTGTATTATGAGCCGGAAATATGAATCGGTTCGCGATTTAAATTATTCCAACAGCCAAAGTCCAATAGCCTTTGGAGCAGCTCACTACACTGAATCGTGTGCTGAGTCTTTTTTTTCCGCTCTTAAAAATATAGGATATAGTCAGATAAGGGAAAAGAGCACTGAATGAATAGGATATTTGCCTAAAATGAACCGCAACTGTACTGTGTGCTTGCCAGAAAGTCTTAATTCACCCTAACCGCAAGGTAAATGCATTTCCAACCAACCAGTATCAAAACAATACACAACACGGAAGTACCGCTACTACGATTATTGGATATGTAGCGTTTACTGTAAATACTGTACCATGGTACATTAATGTATAGGGTTAACCTACTGTAGATACGGTTAATGTGTGGAAAGTAAATCACTGTACTGTTTGCTAACAAAATATGAGCAGTAGGCTACTGATGAAATGCTATAAATTCTTCCGACAAAGACTAGCCTACCTACCTTTTTTCTGGCAAATAATGCAAGGTATGAACTACTGTGAATCCTTATGAGGCTTTATTTTATTTTCCACTGGCCTGTATTATATTTTCTACATCATTATCTTGCTGAGCTGTCCCTAATCAAAAATCTTTACGGATTAAAATTTCTGTAGTCATTTGGAACTTGTCCTAAAGGATTCTGATAGGAATTTAAAGAGAATCAAATAAGATCCTACAGGCTAAACTGAAATTCTTGCATGAAGTTATTTTTTTGAGCCTGATATTGTGTAATCATTATTACCATAAAAAATGTTTATCTGTTGGGTTTGGGACTGGGAGCTGAAACATCCTTTTCGATGTACATGATATTAGCAATCATAACAGTTCTGTTTCATAACAGACTGTTATGTTGTAAAAGACCTTGTTTTTGTTTTTGTGTCATGATGGAACCCAACCCACTGGAAAATTTAAGATCCATTAAGATCCCATAGGATTGGTTTCAGATTATGACACTTACAAACCTCTATATTTTTGGTTAGAGAGATGAGATTGGTCCTGTGATTGAATCTAAAGGCAAGGCGTGTAGCATCACTTATTCTGTAGCCTTTTAGAAACACAGAGCTCCATTACCACAAATGTCTTTGAGATCCATTCATCTCTTATGACGCCTATAAACCAATCTGTCATAATGCAGCATCATAACCTCAGACTGTATCATGGATGCTGGAGCATGAGCAGTCTAATCTTCTGAGTGGCTGTAAATGTCTTTGTCCGCTCTGCTGGTCATGCAACCCTCATAGAAGACTCCCACTTCAGCCTGAGACATGAATGTGAGTTCTGAAGATGCATTATTTATACAGTCACCATCCTTATTTTACTCTGTCTTGTGTGCATGCACACACACACACACACACACAAACACACGCACATTGAGTGCAGTGCAGTGTGCTGACTTTGGCCTCTTACTTTAAGTGTTTTTTCTCTCTCTTTCACAAGCATTAAATGCAGAGATAGCACTTTGCTTGCTGTACAGACTCAGCTAAGCCTTTATTTCTCAAGCTTGTGGAAAAGGGTACAAGGAGATATTTAGAAGTGGTGAATGCATTGATATGCGAGTGAGTATTTGTGCCTCATTGTATATGCAACTTCATTTTGCTGCTAGCATAAGAATATAATATTCTATTATGTAATACACAACAGTATAGCCTACACTCACAACTCAAAAAATTGGGGTCAATAAGATTATAAAAAATTCATATGAATAAAAAAATGATCAAAAGTGACAGTAAAGACATGTGATCTTACAGAAAAGTTCAAATGAATGTTTTATTTAAAAAAATTACTAATAATAATTGTTTTTGTGCACCAAATCAACATATTAGAATTATTTCTGAAGAATTATGTGACGTTGAAGACATACAATTTTTACTGTATTTTAATGAAATAAATGCAACCTTTGTGAGCTTAAGAGACTTTGTTCAATAACATTAAAAAAAACTTTCCAACCCCAAATTTTTGAACGGTATTGTAAACTTTTAAGACATTACTTAATTGTTATTTAACGTGAAATACGATTTAATGTCACCTAATAACAAATCATTGTATATGTCCTTGGTTCAGTCTGGAGAGTCTGGTTTTGAGAGAATTGTACTAATGGGGTGAATGAGGTAAATCGATTACCTTATTCGCTGCTGACTCAAAGAATGTGTCCTTGTTGTCTCTCTGTTTGACAGGCCCGTATAGTCTCCCTCGCCTTACAATTTCCAGATTAGTCTGTGGCTGTTGCCAACATCAAGAGCAATAACCAGCCTCACAGAGACAAAAGGACTTAATGACTATTTGTTTTCGTGTTTATGTAACTGGTTTGTATTATAGGTTTGTTACAGCTGATGTTCAGATGTTCAGCAGTATCACAAATAGTGTGTCAAAGTGCTGTATTGTTGCCGAGGTAATTGCAGTCTTACCAAGCTTGTGCTTGATGCCTCTGTGGTCTGTTTGTCTGTTTGTGAAAATCTTATTAGATTTTCTTAGGTCGCACTTTCAAAGCACAAAGTTTGTAAAGCCCCTTACCTAAAGGCAGTACATTCAGATCTTAGAGATTTAAGATCAGTCAGTCATCAGCATCAGTTAAGTACAAAACTCCAGTGTAGCTGTATTAATGTCAAGTTCGTAATAAATGACTTCCTTATCCTCTGAAGCCACTACATGGCCATAAAGTCCAAACCATCTGAGAGCAGCAAGGTGAGCAATCATTTCTTATAATGTGATGTGTTCCTGTAAGCCACGTCAGGTGTCTGATGTCACTGGTTCTGCACGACTCAGCATTTTTTGTAATGAGTAAAGATTAGATTTCCTGTGAGGATTCTCGTTTGAGCTGATTTACTTACCATTGACTTTCTAATCCTCTGTTTCCCACCTTTATTAACACAGCCTTCATTTATTCACCCTTTAGGACCAGTTTGTTTTACTGATCTCTTTCTGTTAGATTGTTCCAAATTAGCAGATTAGTTTCTGTTATGACATATAATATTAATACCTGGGGCAAGAAGCAGCTTAGTGGGGAGGATGTGTTTTATGCCTGACAGCTTTACAGTCATTCAACAGCAACTCAGATTTGATCTTATAGAGGAACAGCAAAAGTTTGTCTGTTTGAAATCAATACTGATATATTGAAAATTAATAGCATACAGATGCAGTTTCTTTATCATAATGTTTCTCTTTGCATAATCAAGAAGTCTGGAATCCTGCCTAATTTATTACTCTCACAGGGCTTAAGTCCAAAAAGGCAGATTCGCATAGACTCAGGGCCAAAGACTAAATAACGTCTGCCTTGTAAAGTGAAACTGTCCACTGCAATGGAAAAAAGAGAAAAATAGTTTTGCTAAAGATTAAATTTGAAACAAATGTCACCTAAAATGGCCAAAAATGAATGTAAACAACACGAACATGTACACTACCATTCAAAAGATTTAAGGTTTGTCAGATCAATGCCAAATTAAAAAAAAATAAATAAATAAAAGTCTTACTGACGCCAAGGATATTATTGAATGCACTTCAGGTGGAACTGCAAATTATAAACATGTTTTAAAATAATTCAGGGATTCTCAGTAGCTACATCTCTGCAGTATTTTAAAATTACTATGTTTTAGATCAAATAGCCTCATAATCAATTCAATCTTTTGACATTGTATTTGATTAGAGCTCATGGTTCAGGAAGATGCAGTGCATAGCAGAAACAGGGTTTAGTAAAGTACGCTATGTTTTTTGGGGGGGTGGGGGGGAGACAGTAGAATGAAATGGGGACCTTTAGTTCCATTGTCACCTTCATCATCTTAGACTGACTGACTTCTCTCGATGTGTTTTTTCTGCTTATTGAAGACATTGCACCAGTTATTTGAGTGCTTTCATTGATTGTGTGATGGACGAGATTCCCTGACATTTAACTTTATCACACAGTGCCACATCTCACAAATCACTGTTTGTTGCCTCTCTAATGGTGTGAATCTGGGCAAAACCACTGCAGGAAAATGATTTGGAAGTCTCCAGGTAGCTTTGGATGTCAGTTCAGAGTATTTCTGGTTTTATGTCAATGTTTTTTTTTATCTGTCATTGTTTTTTCTCTCTCTCTCATTGTACATGGGTGTGAGGCCCAGAGAGGTTTTATGCTAATGAGACTTTCAGCTATTTTAGTCTCATTTCACTTCACTCTCCTTCTTTCTCTTCAGGGATTTATCTCTGAGTTTAACTGCAGAGTGTCAGGAACTCTCCAAGGATTCTTGCCTCTCTCAAGCCAGTATTTTTCCTTATAGATCACAAAGCCTACGATAGGCCCAAGAGGGCCCAATTCCAATTAAGTGTCTAAACTCAATGTCCTTCATGAATATGCATCAGCTGCTCTATCCAAAACAAATTATATCAATGAATAACTTCTAATACTGAAACTTACTGTATCAGTTGGAGCTTGTTCAGATGCTTTGATATCTCATGTGAGAGAACAAGCCAGTGTTTCATTATTGGTTTGATTTACTGCTGTCCTGTCTTGCAGGTTTCTGCTGGTGTTTTCCTGTCTGGTTCTGTCAGTGTTCGCAACAATCAAAGAATACAAGAAAAGCTCTGAGAGTGCCTTGTACATCCTGGTTTGTATCTGATCCTCGTTTAACATGATTTACAGGCAGAAGCTGATACACGGTAGTGATGCTGTCAGGTTTTTATATCAAACACATCAGACTTGTGTGTGCACGTTGTAGACACTGTAGATCACAGTAGATCCTATTCCAATTCTAACAGAACGTGACAGGTAGGACATTATCCAGTGGTGATGTGAATTGCTGTGAACATGACACTTTATAGATCTGTTTGGGTCAGTGTAACAGTAGCTATCAAGCACTTACATACTGCTCTTTTAACATAAAAAGCTTGGAAATGCTGTGATGTGTGTATTTTTGATTTGTAACTATTATAGTTTTTTTTTGTCTTTTTATAATAATCTAATTTTTTAACAATTTGAAATAATTCTGTTATTGACATGAATGATCATTATTTTATTTTATTTTATATACTGGGCATTATATTAAATTATAACTATACAACTGTATATATAAGGCTGCACAAATAAATGTCAGTAAGTGGATGTGTCTGCTGTCTGCCCAGGAAATTGTGACAATCGTGGTGTTTGGTGTGGAATATATTGTGCGGATTTGGGCAGCCGGCTGCTGCTGTCGCTACAGAGGATGGAGAGGAAGGCTGAGATTTGCACGCAAACCCTTCTGTATCATCGGTTAGAAAAACATTTCAGTTTTTTTGGTCTGTTCTGATTTTCTCCTATAATGCATGTTTCCTTCTCTGTCTCTCTCTCTCTCTGTCTCTCTCTCCCTCTCTCTCTTGCTATTCTTTCTGCTCAAGAGACAATAAAATCTGCTTTGCCAACTTTTTCTGGGGCATTAAATGAGAAAACTCTCTGAATTATGACACTTGATACACTTGATGCCAGTGCCACAGCAGAATAATGTGAACTCCACTAGTGCACAATTTAAAAGAATACATAATGCTAGTGAATATGAGACTGATCCCAGTCACATTACTGGAATAATTCACCCAAAAATGAACATTCTGTCAGCATTTAACCACCCTGATGTTGAACACAAATACATAACATTCTTCAACATTTCTCTTGTATTTTATTGAAGAAGTCATGAGGGTGAGTAAATATTGACAGAATAATGATTTTTGGGTGATCTGTCCCTTTAAGAAGCAGTTTGACTGCAAAGTCCATATGGAGAATGTCTATTTGATTTTTGCAATATCTCAGCTGAAAGATAAAGCCCAATTATACTGTCATCATCCTTGAGTGCATTATTTGAAGGATGAGGAAGAAGGAATAGAATTAGAAACATTTCTTTTCTAATGTCTTAAAGGATGACAGTCATCTTGGGGAGTTCATTTTATAATTAATATACACTCTTATTCTGCAGATATCATGGTCCTTTTTGCCTCGGTGTCTGTGCTGGCCGCTGGCTCACAGGGAAATGTTTTTGCCACCTCCGCCATTCGGAGTCTGAGGTTTCTTCAGATCCTTCGAATGCTGCGTATGGACCGCCGCGCTGGCACATGGAAGCTCCTGGGATCTGTGGTTTACGCACACAGCAAGGTGACCAGTAACTTGCTTGTATTCTTTTGAAATAATACAGTACATTTTTCTGTCCACACTAAAAGCAGAAATTCTGTGCAATGCACCACAATCATTGTATCACATTGAGCCTGGTTAGGACAAAGTGTTAAACACCAGATCATTTGTTAAACTCATGTAGTGAATGTCCATCAATATGCATACTGTATGTATAGACCAATGTTTATCTTTGTTTACATATGGATTTGTGTGCTGAATGGGTAATAAATGTGTACTAATTGAAAGCAGAGATTGCTAAAGTTCACGTTAAGTGGGTTACTGAGTGAGCATATTTCCACCAGTCTGCCATTTGGGTCAGTGGGCAGCAAATTCATTACTATTCATTAGTTTCTATTACTGGAGAAACTATATCACTCCGTTTAGTCTGCAGCTATTAAATCTATTCAGTGGCCTTAAGCACCCCGTGAAATGGTTTGAAAGCAAATTTCTTTGCTGTATTCAGAGGTTTGGACCAAACCATATAAAGTAGTCTTTTAATTTACATCATAACCATAACTTGCTACTTGCTGTTGATGGTCGGTGAAAGATTGTATTGTTTAACGGGACGTTATTATTTTAGAGAGCATTTTATTTTGAATAATGTAGTCTAGTAGGCTACTGTATATGTTAAGAAATATTAATTTTTAAATAAATGCTGTCTTTTAAACTTTTATTTATAACAATATTATTCTTTTTACTGCTTTAACTGATTATAAATGCTGCTACACTGAAGACTTTTTTCAAAAATATTTAAAAATCTTACTAGCCCCAAACGTCTGGTCTCAAAGTAAAAGATGTGGACTAAAAGGCACAGATTAATTCTTTTTGATTTAGGCATCCGTGGAGCAGTTTGAAAAAGAATCTTTATATGGCATTGCATGCAGTTAGCATGTTTTATTTTAAGTAAGGAGTGCATCACATGTTCTTGATGTTCCTAACATTTTTGAATCCCTAAATGTAGGAACTCATTACGGCGTGGTATATTGGATTCCTTTGTCTTATCCTGGCATCTTTCTTGGTGTACTCAGTGGAGAAGGATGACAATGCAGAGATGTTCGAGACCTACGCAGACGCCCTCTGGTGGGGGCTGGTAAGTGCTACAGCTTCATCCAAGCCCACAGTGGCCTGCTGCCTCCATCTAATCAGATAAAATGAGATGATACGACACAGTGAAACAAGACGCTGCTCAAAGATCCATTTCACAAATGGACCAGTGCCATAAAAGAACTGGCAGCTCCTCTTAGGCTCCTTTGGCGGATCATTTCACTCCAGAGTAACTTAGAGTAAACTAATTGTGGACATTACTCCATAAACTGAGCTCAAGGAAATAACAGGATCCCAACATAGGTTTGAAATTATAACCTCTACATGACCATCCTAGAGACTTACTAGGTTGTATTATTAGTATATACACACATAAGCTGTGCCATTGTTAAGCAAAATCATTTCTATTCTCTAGATCACTCTTACAACTATTGGTTATGGGGACAAGTATCCTGTCACATGGAACGGGCGTCTAATTGCTGCCACATTCAGTTTGATCGGTGTAGCTTTTTTCGCTCTTCCTGCGGTGAGTTTAAACCGAAATGATGTGTTGAGCATCTCTAGTGCCTGACTTCAGACATGGCTCACAAACAGCTGTATTTCTGCACTGTTTTCTCTGTTGCAGGGTATCCTGGGCTCAGGATTTGCTCTAAAGGTTCAAGAACAGCACAGACAGAAGCATTTTGAGAAGCGTCGTAACCCTGCTGCAGCTCTTATCCAGGTCAGACCTGTGTAATTCACACCACTGACATTTTGAGTAAATCAGCATTTGTAGGCCTTTCTGGTGTCTATAAATGTGCTTACTAACATCTTTCAGTTGGACTATTAATACCATATTTAGCTGATGTTGACTTTGCTATGTTAAAAAAGATTGAGGATCATCTTTCAACTTTCACTCTCATCAGGGTTTCTTTGATTTAGATGGCTTGAAATGTTGGTGATTATTGCATACAGTTATGTATTACTATAGACGTCATTTGCTACCCTAGAAGTTCATTTCAATGATTTTTTCCTCTACATCAGGCAGCGTGGAGGTTTTATGCCACAAATCTTTCCCGGACAGACCTGGTGTCCACATGGGACTTTTATGAGCAGACTGTGTCGGTCCCAATGTACAGGTAGTCAGTCATCTTGTAGACCACTGTAACTGTAGATACTGCATTGTAATGACACATTTCTTATTTGTTTGTATGCTGTTTTTCTATTTATATTAATTCTCAATAGTGTTTTTTTATGTTTTAAAAGTCTTTTCTCTGTTCTGCCTCTACTTAAAGACTCATCCCTCCTGTAAATCAGCTCGACATATTAAGAAGCCTGAAGGGAAAATCTGGTTTCAGGTCTGATATTAAATTATCAGTGTAAATAATATTATAATTATCATATCTCAGAGGGGCCTAAAGTCTGAGACCACATTGAAAGTCTGTAAATAATCAAATGTTTTAAATGTGCAACAAAGAAGAGTTAATGACGTAATGCAGAAGAAATTCTTCAGATTCAGCACTATTTCCAGCTCATTAATCAAAGTGATTGATTATGTGACTCTTTGTACACATGGTCAGATGTTTTTTGCTTCCAGTGCTCTTTAGATCAAATCATACTTGAGAACATAAGGGTTTACACTAGCTTGTAGTTTATGCAGCAGAAATGCTGATAATTTTCTCTCAAATTGTTATGCTGATAATATAATAATAAAAATAAAAATATATTAGAAAAGAATGGAAAAAAATGAAAAAAGACAGGCAGAATTTTCATTAATTCTCTCAGTACAGGTGCATCTCAATAAATTAGAATGTCGTGAAAAAGTTCATTTTTTCTTGTAAGTTATTTAAAAAAGTGAAACTTTCATATGTTTTAGATTCATTGGATGTAAAGTAAAACATTTCAAAAGTTTTTTTGTTTTAATTTTGATGATTAGAGCTTACAGCTCATGAAAGTCAAAAATCAGTATCTCAAAATATTAGAATATTTACATTTGAGTTTCATTAAATGACCATCCCTACAGTATAAATTCCGGGTATCTCTTGTTCTTTGAAACCACAATAATGGGAAAGACTGCTGACTTGGCAATGGTCCAGAAGACAATCATTGACACCCTCCACAAAGAGGGTAAGTCACAGAAGGTCATTACTGAAAGGGGTGGCTGTTCAGAGAGTGCTGTATCAAAGCATATTAAATGAAAAGTTGATTGGAAGGAGGAAGTTGGGTAGGAAAAGGTGCACAAGCAACAGGGATGACCGCAAGCTTGAAAATACTGTCAAGCAAAGACGATTCAAACACTTGGGAGAGCTTCACAAGGAGTGGACTGAAGCTGGAGTCAGTGCATCAAGAGTCACCATGCTCAGACATCTTCAGGAAAAGGGCTACCAAGCCACTTCTGAAACAGAAACAACGTCAGAAGCATCTTACCTGGGCTAAGGAGAAAAAGAATTGGACTGTTGCTCCGTGGTCCAAACTCCTCTTTTCAGATAAAAATAATTTTGCATTTCATTTGGAATCAAAGGTCAGAGTCTGGAGAGGAAGAGTGGAGAGAGCTAGAATCCATGTTGCTTGAAGTCCAGTGTAGAAGTTTCCACAGTGGTGATGATTTGGGCTGCCATGTCATCTGCTGGTGTTGGTCCACATGTTTCCTGAAGTTCACAGTCAACGCAGCCATCTACCAGGAAATTTTAGAGCACTTCATGCTTCCTTCTGTTGACAAGCTTTATGGAGATGCTGATTTCATTTTCCAGGAGGACTTGGCACCTGCCCACACTGCCAAAGGTACCAAAAGCTGGTTCAATGACTATGGTGTTACTGTGCTTGATTGGCCAGCAAGCTCGCCTGACCTGAACCCCATTGAGAATGTATAGGGTATTGTCAAGAGGAAGATGAGAAACACCAGACCCAACAATGCAGATGACCTGAAGGCCACTATCAAAGCAACCTGGGCTTCCATTACACCTGAGCAGTGCCACAGGCTGATCGCCTCCATGCTACGCCATATTGAGGCAGTAATTAAAGCAAAAGGAGCCCCTACCAAGTATTGAGTACATATACAGTAAATGAACATACTTTCCAGAAGGCCACCAATTCACTAAAAATGTTTTTTTTATTGGTCTTATGAAGTATTCTAATTTATTGAATTGGTGGGTTTTTGTTAAATGTGAGCCTAAATCATCACAATTAAAAGAACCAAAGACTTAAACTACTTCAGTCTGTGTGCATTGAATTTATTTAATACACGAGTTTCACAATTTGAGTTGAATTACTGAAATAAATGAACTTTTCCACGACATTCTAATTTATTGAGATGCACCTGTATTTGTGAATGTTATTCCTGTTTAAAATGTTTGTTTATGGTGTTAATCTCATGTCTTTATTGCTTCTCTCTTTCTAAAGGAAGGACTCACAGCTAGAAGTCACTCCAAGGTTTGTTGTCCTGGATTTTCCCGTAGAAACTTGACTATTCCCAAATCACGTCAGTCAAAAACTCATTCAAACACATAGAGAATCGTAGTTTGAGATCACCATCATCATTCTTCAAATGAGAAAACAGCCCGTATTGCTGTGTTTGAAGTCATTTGAAATCACAAATGTTATTCAAAGACAACCTGGTTGCACTTTATACTACAGTATCTTCAAGAGATATTTACGGGGAGATGAATTAGTGTCATACTGGCACAGCATAATCAATGCAGTTCAAAGGAATGAACATCTCATTAAAGAAAACAATCACACTTTGGTGTTCTTCCCTGTAAAAGACCTGCTGTTGTAATCCTGTAAAATCAAGTGCAACCTGTGACTCATTCAGTTCATTTCATTCAGTGTAACAACACCTAGCTCAAACTCTGTTGGCTGTTTTGGGGGGTTTAGGGGGGGAAATACCTCTGATTTTACGTCCCACACTTGGACATGGTCTAAACCATTTTTGACCACTGCTTGTATAATCTTTTCTCTCTCATGACCCACTCCAACCACATTTGCAGTAGTGAGATTTCACACAAAGACACCCTGTGTGGGTGCTGCCCGAGAAGCAATAGGTACCGTTGCACACAGATACTAACATCTGCACGCCCAGATCTCTCTCTCTCTCTCTCCAGCATTTGAATTTGTCTCTTTCCTTCCTGACTTTGATTTCCCACCTTTTTCTAAATGTATTCCTTCAGTGTGTACCATCATCAGCTCAAGTCAAATATTTCAACATTTTTGAGACATACATAGTGCACATTCGTATCGGTGTTGAAGTGTTTTATCTCTCATCAGCTCAGGTGGGCTGAGAAATGTTCTGCTCTCAAGCATCTAAAAATGTTGTCTTGTTCGAACCAGAGAAGCAGACATTTGTTTAGCTTTGTGAGAGAGTTTTGCTTGCGGATCAACTTTCTTTTCCCACTTAGCACCTGGAAGCACTTCCCATCGCTTTTTACCTAAATCCCACGAGACCGTCCTCCTCTGCAAGCTGCCTTGTGTTGTATTGGGGTCTCTCACTTTTTCATTTATTAATTTGGCTGTTTTTTTAAAAGGTGTTTAATATAACAGTTGTGTATTTTCTCAGCATGCCCGACAACATGCATGTGTTTCATTGCTTTGTTGTTCAAAAGTTTCCGCTGTGGCAGCATGTGGGTCTGCTGTTGCATCCAGAAGTTGTGGATTGCATTGCATGACTGAGAAGCACCATTATCCATATCTTTGCCCATGTAAGTCTGATCTTTATTAAAGTAGAAGAATGCAGAAACGATACATTTAGTGTTTGCTAAGGAATTTAAATGTGTTTTAATGTACAGTTGTGATATTGCTTACACTATCTAATGGTTACTTGTTTCAGTCATTTTAGAAATGTACAGAACTGTGTTTTTAAGCAATTATTTGATTATTTATTACATTTCAGTGTTTTCTTTTTGGTGGCTTCAGCTGAACATTTCTATAGCAACTTTTACATATCAGTAAATATGTAACTGTGTTGTTCTTTTAATAATATTTATAAGCTGTAACATGCAAACAAGAATGATTATGATAATAATATATCAGTAAATAGTAATACGTTTTCTAGTAAAAATTCTTTTAGCTGTTTAACCATATATATTTGATGAAATCCATCTGTACTTAGTTTTAGTGTTTAATCGTCTTAGTTTTTATGTATTTTTAATGTATTTGTTTGTTTATTTATTTTGCACTGGGCGACAGACTTGTACTGATTTGTAGAATGGATTCTGTATAATAATATAATTTTAAAAAAGATATAGATTTAGATACAGTTGAGAATATATCCTGAATTAAGTTTTTTTTTTTTATTAGCACCAATTTATTTTTTTATTTTTTTATTGTTTAATGCATAAATCTTACAAAAAAAGTTTGATTTATGCCTAAAATAATTTACTGAGTATTTTCTTTTTAGCACTGGATGGTTTCTGTCCCCACACTGGAAAAAAACTTATAAGTGTGGGCTCAGGATGATTTGTGTGTTTCCTTTGCTTTTTTGTTTGTCTTTTGTGCTTCATTGTGTCTGCTGTGTAGTCGTAAGCCCAGCTTGAAAGAGAAAGGCAGTCCCTCTAAGAGCATCGGGGGGAAGGAAGCCAAGACCCCCAAGCCAGAGGAGGGAGTCAAAGAGAGTCCAAGCAAAGTGACCAAGAGCTTGAGCTTCACAGAGCGGAACAAAGCAAAACACGCTTTCAGAATGAAAGATGGAGCTTCTCGGCAGAACTCTGAAGGTCAGAGAATGTTGTTATGCACACACACACACAGGAATATTGGAATACACACTCTGTTACACTGAGTGCAAAGTGTATGCTGCTTCCAGACGCACATTCACCTGTAAATTACAATACTCGCTTTGCATAGGTTTCTTTTCCTCTTTTTTTAAGTGAGACTTCAGCAGCTAGCAAAAATAGTTTGTAATTTCCTGGCACAGAAACAGATGCCACACTGGATTGCTTAATGTGTCGTAGCACAAAAGATGGTGTCAGTGACAGTCCATTGATTAGAATTCATAAGACGGCAGATGTGAGTTTCTATTTAAAGAAACAGCCCAACAGAAGAACTGATCTGTATTTCATAGGTTTAGTCCCCTTGCTGAAACACATGATGTTTTGCAGTGGAACATTGTATTAGTGTCTAAAGATGCTTGTTGATGCTGAACCATTTGTGGCTTTTCAGTTGCAGTAACTGTAGGAGCAGGTTTATATGCCCTTAGATGCTTGATCCCCACAAAATATTTCATCCACGGTGAAAATGCTTTGGGAGAATTCATTAAGAATGAATTGCATCTGCTGATAGTGTTGTTGTTTTTTGCACATGCTACTGCATTTGTATTGTTTAGTATCTGATTCACTACAGGAACTGCAAATCAGGCAACAGTGTAAACGCCTAAAGATTTCATGCTAAATGAAATTTGCACAGGAACATTTGCTGATTTACCATATTTACCCTGGCAAGACTTTCAGTTAAACTGTATTTTGGTTGGTTAGTGAACGAGATGTAGTTTTTTTTAGCTAAAATACAGCTCGCTACAGTGTCAGAGTTGTTTAGTGAATTCGCCCCTTTGTGTTTCTCTCATCACCTGTTTTATGCTCTTGGCATAACTCTGCAGTGCTCAACTTAAAAAAATATATATATACATATATATATATAAATGGGTCCATTTTATGTATTTCACTTCCTGCACACTCACTGGTTTCTCTCTCACTTCTCTCTACTGGAAAAAATAAAGTGCTGATTGAGTTGCAAGACGAGGACTTCGCCATGAAGAGTTCTCCAGGTTAGGCCATGATCTAGAAATATGATCCAAAAAGTACAGAGATGACAGAGCAGTTTCACTTAGAAGTAGACTATATTAATCAGAATCTGTGCGCACAGCGATGCAGCGATCACTGCTCTCGCAAAGGCCACCTGGTAGAAATGACAAGATATTATGTTTGATAAATAACAAACATCACAGACCTCAGCTAAATGAATTTGTATAAATAACTTATGTAGCAGTGACACCACAGCATAAGCAATACGAGAAATAGATTTCACTTCCTGAATCATACAATTTTGGGTTTTTTCCATGAATATGGTATAAAAAAGCCAAACAAAAAAAAATCAGTCCAGTTCCGTTTCTATAAGGTTTGCCATTTTGGCAGCCCTAATATTAAAATTGAGACATTCAAATAAATAAATAAATAAAAAAACTTTTTAAAATTCTAAAATGTGTGTTTTTTGTTATTAACTAGCAACAAACATTTTTAAAAAAAATAATAAATACATTTATAAATCAAAAATAATTTATTAAAAATAAAAATAATAATACTTATGCCACAATGAGTATTCGAACAAATAACAGGGTTGAAAATCTAGCTTAATTAAAAAATGTTGAATGCAGTCAAAACACTATTTGCAAAATTACAACAAAAAAAAAATGCATGAATAATTATTTAGTTATTGTCTTCTTACCTTACCATAAATGGTCCATATAATATTATTTCTTGTGTTCCCTAATTTTAAGAAATAATACTTTT
>JAFVLL020027091.1:15000-36583 GCA_021397915.2 Tor tambroides | reverse complement strand
AGCAAATCAGCATATTAGAATGATTTCTGAAGATCATGTGACACTGAAGACTGGAGTAATGATGCTGAAAATACAGCTGCAGATCACAGAAATAAATTACAGTTTAACAGATATTCACAAAGAAAACACTTATTTTAAATTATAATAATATTTCACAATATTACAGTTTTTACTGTATTTTTCATCAAATAAATGCAGACTTGGTGAGACGTCTTTAAAGAGCTTGACTAGACTAAAAGTATAGAAAATATACGTGAACACTAATAATGTGTATATATATATATATATATATATATATGTGTGTGTGTGTGTGTGTGTGTGTGTGTGTGTGTATATATATATATATATAGACACACACACACAACATTTTAAGAATGATATTATACAGAGATCATACAGTCCTTATTGATAGCGACATTAAAACACATTTTAGGCATAAATGTGAGAAATGTGCATTGTGCAATAAAGAAATACTCCAAATAAAGTTTTATTATAAATTTATATTAGTAAGTCTTATGTCAATAAATATGTTAATGGATTTTAAGTATACCTAGTATAAAATACATGTATTTTAAATAAACTCTGGCATGTTTTTTTATTTTTATTTTACAAAGGTTATCAGAAGAAAATATTGTCTTTGCCATAAAGTTCAGGAACAATAACTTTACATAATACAGTGATATGATGATATTTGCTAGGTAAGGCTGTTATTAGCCATTTTTGCTAATAATGTTCAACCCCAAAACATTTTGCATGAAATGGCACCGTTTTCTCAGAGTTACCCACAATGCATTAGCAGGTTATTTGGATTTACTGGAATCTGCAACTATAGTAATAAGTATAATGACAAATAAGTGGAAAAACTGAGCGCACATGTGATCTCCTCTAAACCTAACATGATCAGAGCAGCAGACAGACGTCGTTAAGGGCAGAAAATCTCCAAATTCCTTCATCACCATCATCATTTCTACTTGTTTGGACTGGCTGGAGCTGTCGAATCACTACAGCTTTTCTACAGCTGATGGATGACCTGCTCAAAGATAAATCGCCCTGCCCTGATCTAGAATCACTATTCACTGTCTCGTTTTACTCTACAATAATAAGCACAGAAAGCTCAGATGATCCTGAGACCACAAACTAAGACTGCAGACTTGAAAAATTAATGATAATTACGAGCGAAGTTTATTCTGAGCCATATCGATGACAGATAAAGTAATCAGCGTACAATGGCGTAAAGAGTTGCTTTTTGTTTGAACTGTTTGTCTGTATTAGCACTGCTGATTTCAAGCCCCTTCACTGTCCAACACAATATCTGAAAACATCATACAGGCTAAAATATGTCCTCTGCTATTTATGACAACAATGCAATTCGGCTGCTTGTTTTCAAACTTTTTTACTCATAGAAACTGGGAGTGTTGAAACTGTATGTGTTTTAATGTCGCTAGAACTGTATGCTCTTGAAACAAATATGATGTGTGCTTTTTAGCATTGTAATTAAGTAAGATTATTTTAATGCAATTAATTTAACTAATTTTAAGCCATTCTGCTGCTCTTTTGGAAGTTCCCTGAGGACCCCTGACTGAGAAACTTTGATCTATATGATGTAGGTGGAAAACACAAGAAATGCAGATTATTAATGTGTTTACTGTTTTGAAATGGACCTTCAAAAAAAGTATTTCAAAAGAATAAATTGTGGCATAGAAGTGTAAATATTAAAAATTTGGGGTTTGGCACCAAATAAACATGAATAAATATCAAACTGTGTTGAAAGATACAATACAACGTATTGAAGTGATCAGTGTTTCATTCACAAAAAACATCAGTAAAACCGCTTGTAAACAATAATGTCACCCAGAAAAGCCATTAAATGTTCATGAAAATTACTTTTGATAAATATATGCACTGTATTACATATTAATGGTATTTATCCTTAACCTGTTGTCCTCTTTATTTAATTCATGTTTAAATAAATCTGTGACAAAACAAGTTATTATTACAGCCGCTGTTTAAATGTGTATATTTCAATAATAAAATTGGAATAGAAGCATAATTCTGTTATTTAAAAGTCAACATAAAAACTGTCTTATGTGCATTTTAAATATTTCAGTTTTTTTTGCTCAGTTTTTTTTTTGAGTGTCAATTATTATATCAATTTGACTAATTAATTGATTAATAAATAATAATAAAAAATATATTTTGGTTTTGGTTTCAGTTTTTGGCTAAATGAAAACTTAAAATAAATAATAAAAATAGTAAAAAAAAATAAAAAATAAAAAATAAATATATATATATATATATATATATATATATATATATATATATATATATATATAATTGAATTAATATTATATTAATTAATATATATAATAATAATTTAATTAATAAAAAATGGTGCAATAATATTAATACAGTTATACAAAACACTTAAAAGGTTATTTTTGATCCTGAATCCTGAATTTTTGCATCCTGAATTTTCACTTTGGGGTTGGCCCAGAATTTTCATTTTGGTGCATGACTAATACTAAACACACATAATGAAATGAATTTCTTCTGGTCTGTGCTGTTTGTCTCAGATGAAGATCATATGTCACAGGTTTACCTGCTGTGGATGAAGTCGGGCACAGGGTTGTGCTGGCTGAAGCTGGCGGCGTCCAGATCTCGACAGATCTCCACATTATCACCCGCTAACAGGTGAACAGCCGTCACATTCTCCTCCTCAAACACACGACCCTGCAGCGACGCACACAGCAGCAGCATGAAGTCATCTGCAGAGAGACAGAAGAGATCGGGACATGATGAGAGAATGATAAAGCAGAGTTAGGGGAGCATTAACACAAATTCAACAGAACTCACAGAGGAGGAAGAGGGAGTTGGGTTTGGTGTGGAAGTCGGGGAAGTAGAGCCACTTGATGACGTTTGAGTCCATGCTGGAAGACGGCCGTCTCCACGGATAGTCTGAACCAAAGGAGAGATATTGGTGAAATTCAGAAATACAGTCAAGGGCTGTCGTCTTGAAAATGCAACCAAGAGTGAATCTGCTGTTTTCTTAAAGGAATAGTTCAAAAATGTGAAATTAGCTGAAAATGTGCTCATCCTCAGGCCATCAGAGATGTAGATGAGTTTGTTTCTTCATCAGGTTTGGAGAAATGTGTCTCTGCATCAGTGTCTCAGCAATGGATGCTCTGCAGTGAATGGGTGCCGTCAGAATGAGAGTCCAAACAGCTGATAAAAACATCACAATAATCCACACCACTCCAGTCCATCAGTTAACATCCTGAGAAAGCAAAAGCTGAAACAAATCCAGCATTAAGACTAAAATATGAGTCTATAATCATAATAACTCTTCCTCCAGTGAAAAAGTGCATCTCCTGTTGTCTCTCTCATATTTGTTTAGAGCTGTTTTGTCTTGTAAACGCTGCTTGATCTGTGCAGATTTCTCTCCTGATTCAGACCAGAACACTTTTTCACTGGAGGAAGCGTTATTATGGATTATGGATTTTAGTTAAAAACATCTTAATGATGGATTTGTTTGAGCTTTTGTCTTCTCCAGATGTTAACTGATGGACTGGAGTGGTGTGGATTATTGTGATGTTTTTATCAGCTGTTTGGACTCTCATTCTGACGGCACCCATTCACTGCAGAGCATCCATTGCTGAGACAGTGATGCAGAGACACATTTCTCCAAATCTGATGAACAAACAAACTCATCCTAATCTCGGCTGGCCTGAGGGTGAGCACATTTTCAGCACGTTCTCATTATTGAGTGAACTGTCTCTTTAAGACTCACCTGTGCAGGCCGCAGGAGGGATGCCGATGCACATCAGGTACTGGAAGGCTAACATGCAGGCCAGAAAGCAGCAATACTTGGACCAGACGCGAGCGATGGCTTTTCTCCTGCGCTGATACATCACCGCAATCAGACCGAACGCATGCAGCATGGCATAGAAGTCCATCCGCTGGCCAATCACATTCACCGCTAACAGAAAACAGGTCTGGAGGAACAACATTCAGCCGTGGGTTTCGAATTAGGACAATAACGGGTGCATTTGATAGCATCACTATACACAAATTAAAATTCAATATCCATCACGTAACCCTGATCCATTACCTTAACACTCTACTGTGGTTTATCTGTCTCAACAGTGTGTTTGCAATCTGAGCTTCAGATGATCATCTATTAGAGACCGACCTCACAGACAGATACTAAATCAGTGTCTGTACAGAACTAAAACTGGTCCTCAAAGGGGAGAACATGATTTTGCCAAGTAGGACACGTTCATGCTCCTGCAAATCAGCATATTAGAATGATTTCTGAAGATCATGTGACACTGAAGACTGGAGTAATGATGCTGAAAATACAGCTTTGATCACAGCTATAAATTATATTTTAACAGATATTCACATAGAAACAGCTGTTTTAGATTTTAATATTATTTCATAATTTTTACCGTATTTTTGATCAAATAAATGCAGCCTTGGTGAGCAGAAGAGACTTTTTCAAAAATATTAAAAACCTTACCAATTTTAGGCTTTTGAATGGTAATGTGTAATTCATTAACAGACATGATGATGAAATTACCTCAAGACCAAATTTGTAGAAGAAGTAGTTGATGAAGTATTTGGCGCAGGTGACGATGCCGTCATCCAGATGCTGTCGTGTGATGTTGTGAAAAATGGTTCTTGTGACCGGAGGCGTGAGGTTGTTTTTCATACGGTAGAAATCCTGGTGACGGTAAATGGTCACTTCAAACGCCAAGAGAGCCAGCATTAGCAAGTTATTCTGTAAGGGGAAAATAAACAATAAATAAATAAATAAATAAATAAATGGATGAGGATGATATTGAAGTGCATGCAGGGTTCAAAATGAACAACCACAAGCGACAAATGCAAGTATAAATCGGTATTAAGGTACATTTACATTTAGTTATTTAGCAGATGCTTTAATCCACAACTTACTTCTAGTAAGCGACTTACAAAGGAGGACAATGGAAGCAATCAAAATCAACAAAAGAGATGCATAAGATACAAAAGTACATACACTAATGGCTGGTAACTTTATTAGGAGCTGCTTGATAATATCTTGACTAAATGCTATTGTGAGAACGATACTCTGACCCTTAATGTGGCAAATTTCACCAAAATTTTGGTAAGAAAAAAAAAGGGTCAACTCTTTTGTGACTAATTCAGTGATGTATAAAAGGAAAGGAAGGAGGAAAAATGAAGCACAGCTCACATAGAAATCATTTGCAAAGCAACCAGCTTTCTGATGATCAACCAAAAAACAAAACAAACAAAAAAAAACATTAAAAATAAAAAATAGATAAAATAAAAATTAACTGAAACGAAACAAAATATTAGAAACTTTTAATTTCAGCTAGTTGCCAAGCAAAATTTCTCATTTATATTAGTTTAAGTTAATGTTCTAAAACAACTAAAACTGGAATTAAAATTAATAAAAACTACAAATGACAAAAACACACAACAAAATTGAAAAAAACTTTAAATTAAAATGAAAATGGAAAATATATATTAAAAAAATGGTAATAGTATCTCAATAATACTAATATTACACTACTGACCAACCGAACACTAAATGTAACCAACCTTTATTCATATATTCATATAGGACATGAATTATTAAAAAAACTGAGTTCTATAAAAACTCTACAACTCTTGCATCTTTTAATATCTTCCTCAAAAGGTAAATTCATTAAGTTTATATACATATATATCATAAGTTTATCTAGGGTGCTTTTATTCCTATGTGGTAGTCAGTGTAAATTTATTTATTTATTTTTTTATTTTTTTATTAATATTTTGAATCAGTTTTTATTTTTATATTTTCTGTTTTCATTGTAATTTTTATTTAAAATGTTTACTTCTGTTATAATACATTTCTATATAGGTTTTGTGAAGTTTTATTTCAGTTTTAGTTTCATTGTTTTAGTTAATCAAGTTAAAATGAAACATTTTGCTTTGGCAACTAGCTTATATATATATATATATTTATATATATATAATGTCAGTAACGTTTCAAATTTAGTTTACTATACTAATAAACATATAAAGACACACACACACACAGTATATATTTTGAAAACATTTACATGTATTTACATGTACATATTTATATTCATATAATTTATGTTATATATAAACATATTTAACATATAAACAACATTTTCTTAAATATATACATGCATGTGCGTATTTATATATACACATAATACATATACACAGCACACACATATATTACGTACACAAAAACATTTATTTTGGATGCGATTAATTTTGTAAATAGTTTTATTGTATTAGCATTAAAAATCATAAATATGCAATCCCACTGTCACAGGGATAAAATATATTTTGAATAATAATAAGGCTAAATAATGCAGAATATTTTCTCAGATCACCCAGCTTTGGCAGATGTGGCATTAATCTCAGACACTGAGCACATGCGCTGGTGTATAGCAGCAGCTCTCACCCTCAGGTTCTCCAGCAGCGGAGAGAACTTCCTGAGGCCGATCCAGTTGGCCGGATCCAGCGGGCCGCTGTAGAGCAGAGATCTGGCCATGTCCAGCCGCTGAGCATCTGTGTAGTTCTCCGGCTGGAGGAGAGAAGCAGAGCGTTTCAGAATCAGCTTTATTCGCCAAGTGTGCGCAAACACACCAGGAATTTACTGTGGTTTTTTAGGAGCTCTTGTTACATACATGGGTCAAAGACGAAAAAGGGTTTAAGCATAAAACATAAAGTGTAATACTGCTTTAATTGTTGTTGTTTTTCCCCCCAAAAATTTAAAAAGTTTTCTGTTTAATTTAATTGCAATTTTGTTTTTGTTTTTCTGAGCACAAAATAAATATCATACATTTTTCCCTGATTTACAGAAGACACCCACTAAAATGTCATTCAGTGTAACAGTCTTGTCAGGCATATTTACAACAAAAATCAATTTATGACATATTAAAAGACTAATTACTTTCACCCCAGATACTAATTAGTTGTAATTTTACATTTTTAAAATTTGCCACTATCCTAGGTTTTGCCTATTTGTCAGTAAGAATTTTTTACTCATTTAAAACACAATAAAATTTAATATGCTCCCTTATTCTTTTATATATTTTAATATGTACAAGTCAGAATAAGCATGTTGTTTGATTTTTTACATAAATATTGTGTTACACTGAATGACAATGTAATTATTAAAACCAAATTTTGACATTTTATTCTCCAAAAACATTTAAAACCTTAAAAGTAGACACTTTACTTACATTTAATGCACTTTCTATGGACATAAAATCATTTTTTGTAAATTTCTTTTGATGCGGACATCTTTACGTCTTTGACCCACATACATACATACATATATACATACATATCTGACATGAGAACAGAAACATTTAAATAATAAGACTTAACAATACATAATAATAATGTATATGAATCTGGAACAAAAGATTTATGTACAGATTTGTGCATTATTTACTCTCTCTATATAAAAAACTATGCATATGCATTTACATAGTACTTTAGAGAGAGGCAATAATTAGAGATGGAGAATGAATTACAGAACACAGGTAATAATTTCTGTGTTAGCTGTTTAGGCTGGAGATGGCATGGGGCAGCAGTGCTGGGGGTAACGCATTACAAGCAACACGAGTTACATAATCAGAGTACTTTTTTCAAGTAACTAGTAAAGTAATGCATTACTTTTTAACTTACAAGAAAATATCTGAGTTACTTTTTCAAATAAGTAACGCCAGTTACTTTTTTTTTTCCTATTTATTGATTGACAGCTCTCCTGTCCTCATTGTTGAGAGAAATCAGATGTTACTGTAGTTTTAGAATAAATGTGAAAATGCATTAATTCATCTCACTCGCAACAAAAAAAACAGATTCAGTATTCCTCAAAATGAATAAAAACAGTGCAATGCAACTCAGAATGTGACACAAACCTGCAATAATTAAATGTTAAATAACACAAATATCCTTTATGTATCTAATCCCATTTTATAAACCAATGTCTTTTGCTGCTGACCTTCGACAATCCAATTCAGCCATACGAATAAGCAAAAATGACTCTAGATAAACATTTTGTATTGCTGAAGTGTGTTGAACTTTCTTCTGTGTTCTACTGTACATATGTCAATTTATTTTTCCTTCAGCCTGAGGTTTTTTCATTTCACTTTTGCAGTGAAAGGGCTTTATGTTTGCCAAAAATAGAACTTTTTATATTAAAAGCAAACAAGCAAGCCACGCCCAGATTTAAAAAGTAACCCAAAAGTAATGTAACGCATTACTTTCCTTAAAAAGTAACTAAGTAATGTAATCAGTTACTTTTTTAGGGAGTAATGCAATATTGTAATGCATGACTTTTAAAGGGGGTCCTATTATGCTCTTTCACAAAGTCTTGATTTTGTTTTGGGGGTGTACTAGAACATGCTCTCATGCAAATTATTTTTCACATAATTTACATTATTACAATACCTTTCTCCCCAGCCTGGCACAAGTGGCAGGTTTGATTCGAATTTACAAAGGCAGGATTTATTTGAATTATATTCTAACGGGCCTATTTGTGACATCACAAACCCCAGGAACAACTCTGTAGTCCAAACGAGCTGTTTGTTTGTAGTTCTTGAAAAGGGATTTTTTAAAAACGAAATATTTCCCTTTGGAGTGGACTTTGAGATTTGTAACTTTGTAGATCTTTTTTATGCCCAACCATAAACACAGGGTTCCCACACCTTGGTTAACTTCAAGTTCAAGGAACTTTCAAGGACTTTCCAGGTCCAATACCCTCAAACTCAGTGGCGGCGCTAGGGCGGGGCTTGACGGGGCTATAGCCCCATCAGAAACTTGCTTAGCCCCGGCACAGCCCCCCCAAGGATTTCCAAATGATTTTCCTGTTTTTTAACTCTCGGTGTCACTCTCATTAACATTGAAAAATAAACATTAAAAACCTTAAAAAAAAGTCCCTAATATGTGGCCTATAAACAATTGATATTATGGGGGAGGGGTCAAGCAACTCAAGAAAGCAACGCGCAAACTTTGCGCGAGACCGAATTCACTATAGCGAAAGTGAAAGTAAAAAAAACTGACGGCTAACGCTGCAATAACGGCGCATATTCTCTCTGGGACAACGAGAGACGAATCTACTTTACCATATGCTGATATAACTGTCTTAAATTATTCTCTTAATATTTCTTTTGTGGCTCAAATAGTGAAAAACATGAGAAGAAACGTATTTCGCGTTAAACAGGTGGTTTTTGAAAATCGGTGCCTGAAATAAAGCTGCTCTGAATTTTCATTGATGACTGCAGTGTTTATCATTTTAATTATAGGCCTATAATTCATTGTATAAATTAATAGACCTGTTTTAAAAAATCTTTTTAAAAACATTTTCAATGAAGAGTACGCTAATAGCCTATTTTATTATCCTCACAGTGCATCATGCGATGATGCGCTATGAAATTATTGCGGGGCAATATTTTCATGTAATTTATTAATAAAAGTAATCTAATAATAATAATAGGCCTAATAATAAGAAGAATCTAACAGGCCTACATTCAGTGGAAATGCTAAATCCTCTTAGTCTATTGCCAGTTTTTGTTGTTTTGTCATCAACATCCACAATGTGTGCCCGTGTGGAAATAGTTTTATGAATTGTACAAAAAAAAAAAGTAGTTTTTATTGAATTGAAAATAGAAAAAATCCCAACTTTCTCTCTTTTCTATATTTGTTCCTAAATTATATTACATTGTAAGTGTCATATTTGGCAGTTGGCATTAGTATATTACTAATAACAGTGGCATATGAGAAGTTTAATACCACAGAAAAAAAGTAAAATATGCCTTTTTCGAAGCTGCTGTATATAAAAAAAACTGATAGCTAAAGTTTAGGCGTTCATTACTTTCTCTCAATTTAATTAGTTTTTTTTTTTTTTAAGCACCCCCTCTGAACAGTTAAGCCCCCCCTTAGCACCCCCAACACAAAAATCCTGGAGCCGCCACTGCTCAAACTCAAGACTTAATGTGGGACACATTTCAAGTGAGAGCCAGGTTGCATTGTGTTACCTTATAAGATACATTGTTACAGTTTTCATGTGTCAAACACAACTATGCAAAAAATATGCAACTATGCTTTTTTTGCACTTATTTTTGGCCATATGACAGACATCTGATATTCTATTTGTCGTATTTTTGTTTTGCATAAAACTGAAGAATACTCGGTACATACTGTATTCTACAATGATCTGATATTAACTTTTGCATGGATTTTATTGAAAAGAGCTTAGGCTCTGTCGCAAATGTTCTATATTTGTTCTGAAATGTTCTAAATATATTTGGGTTTGGTGTAACCAGGAAGTGTTGGCGAAATAACATCTTAGTGGACCAGAGGGAATAAAATGGAAGTTTTTTGCACAAAATAAATTCAAGCACTTTCAAGGACCTGTCTCTATGTATGTTTCCATTTTTTTTTTCGGATTCACAAACTTTCAAGGATTTCAAGGAGCCCTGTACACACCACACACTGACTAAAATTCAAAAAGTGAAAAAGCACAGTAGGACCCCTTTAAGAGTAACTTTCCCAGCACCGGTGTCGAGCGTGAGGAGCGTCAGAGGCTCACCATACTGCAGCTCCTGGAGTATGAGGACGGGTTGATGGAGGTCAGCTGGTAGAGCATCTTACAGACGATGATGACGCAGGTCCAGACGGTGCAGACGCTGGACGCCAGAGGCCTGAACTGACCGAAGGGCAGAGCGAAGGCCCAGCTCACCAGAAACACGTAGTTAAACAGAGACACCTGACAGAGACACAAGACACAGAGATCAGGAGGAGCTGCTGTGGGCTTTTGGCTGGTCTAGCAGCTCTAACCGGATTCAACAAGGTGCTCAATTTGCCCAGGGGTCTCCAAACTGGGGTCCGCGACCCTCAGGGGGCCCATGGAAATGTTTAGAGAGGAAAAAAAAGTGTTAAAAAAATAACATTCAATTAAAAAAAATATGTATATTAAAAATAAATAGGCATTAGATTCAAACAAACAAAATATAATTTAAAATTAATTTAAATAATTAATTAGTAAATAAATAAAAATTAAATAAAAATATACAAGTAAATTGATGAAAATACGTAAATGGAGTAATAAATACATACATACATACATACAGTCCTATGAGTAGAGAAAAAATGTAAGAACTGAAACTAAATATTTTCTAAAGAATATTTAAATTTAATATTTTTTTATATTGAAAGATATTTTTCATTGTATAAATTGGTCTTTAAATAAGAAACAACACCGATGCCTTTTAAAAGTCAGCGGCAGTGTTATTTTAGTATATTATAGTTTTTTAAAATATTTTATTTGATTTTAATTGATTTTATTTCTTATGGTTTCTGCTTTTGTGTTAATTTTAGTGAGTTTTATTATGCGTTTTTGTCATTGGTATTAGTTTTTGTTGTTTTTAAATATGTCTATATAGTTATTTTTATTTTTATTTTAGCTTTAGTCATTTTAGTACATCAAGTTAAACTAAATTAAAATGATACATGTTGCCTTGAAAACTAGCTGAAATAAAGTGAATTATTTATTTTATTTTAAATTAACTTTTTTTTTTTTTTTTGGTAATGGTTTTAGTTTAGGTTAATTATAATAATCCTGGGATGGCAGTCTCTTGCATAAGGATGATCATAATTAATGGCATTTAAAAGATAATCCCTTCATAAGAAAATCCATGTAGTTCAGGCGAGCATACAGACCAGCTCAGACCAGCTAGAAGCCATGTAAAACCAGCTACTACTTTGCTGGTTGAGATCACAGTTCTGACCTCTCTGACTGAGACCCAGATGATGTAAGACGAGACGATCTTGATGATGTGAAGCTCCAGCAGCCACCAGATGAAGAGCTGCAGCTTCTGCACGTACTCCAGGAACTTCAGGAACAGCACCGTCAGACGCTGCAGCACCAGGTGCCACTTACTCTTCAGCTCTGCACAGGAGAAAAACATGCAGCACTTATCAACACAACTAACTGTGCCGAGGCAGAGAGTTAAAATCAACATTACATATTCAGGAATGACTAGGTGCTACTCGGGAGAACGAGTCTACATCGGAGTTGTTTTTAACTAAAACTATTTGCGTTATTTTCCTTAACTGAAATAAAATAAAATAAAATAAAATAAAATAAAATAAAATAAAATAAAATAAAACAACAAAATAAAATTAGTATTAAATATAATATTAGATGAAAAAAAACTTTAACCTAAAAAAAACCCTGAATGAATTTAGAAATGTTGCTTTAGCAACTTAAATTAAATTTGACAAAAAGCACTTAACAAAATTACTATAACTTAAGTTAAAGTTACTCAAGTTATTCAAAATATTAAGAATATTACAATAGTATAGAAATAATGCTAAAATAACCTAATAATTCAAACAAAAAGAGGCTCCGCAGCCTGAGAACGATGCACCTATACTGTAAAAAAAATAATAAAAAAAATCAGTTAAAAATAAATTGAATAATCTAATTTAAAAATACAAACAAAGAACTATGGAAACTGAAAAAGATGCACCCGTAATAACAATAATTTCAAATAAGTTAAAACTTGAACAAAATTAGAAATGCTGTCTTGGCAAGTAATTGAAATAAGTTTGCTGAAGTACAAAAATAAATAAATAAATAAATAAATATAAAACTAAATAAATCAAATAAAGCTGAATATAATATAAAATTAATGACAAAAAACACATAAAATTACCACAACTTTACAAAATTAAATTCAAACCTGAAAATAATAAAAGAAAAGAAAAGCTAATACAAAATATTAACAAATAATTATAGTACAGAAATAATACTAAAACAACTAAATAATGTGAACAAAAGCAAGCTTCACAATCTGAAAAGATGCACCTATATTATTAAAAATATGTTAAAACTTCTACAAAATTAGAAATGTTAACTTGGCAAGTAACTGAAATATGTAAAATCAGTTTAAGTTGAATGCTAAAATAATTCAAATTAAATAAAAATTAATAATAAAGCTGAATAGAACACAAAAACTTCATAACTGACTAAAATTACAAAAACTTAAAATTAAATTCTAAACTGAAAACGTAAAAACAAAAGCTGATTCTGAATATGAATAAAGACTGGAATAGTACTGAAACAGCACTGTCTGACAGTAACACAGGAGCGGTGAGGCACAGCCACACATGTGCAGAAAACATCAGGATTTGGGGAATGTGAGGACAGTGAAATAATGACCCTGTGCTGAGCAACACTTACAGAGCCATTTGTCAACATTACGACGCTGAAACCGCCAATAATGGGTAAAATATCTCAAATCTCAAAACAGTCATAAAACACAGCCACCCACAGATGAATCACAGCGACATGTTTATGAAATACATAAAGCACCAGCAGTTTAGAAAAGCAGAGTTCGACTCGCAGCTGTTCTCTGGTTCATGCAGATCACTGAAAACTCACTGAATAAGAAGAAGCTACACTAACTGTGCTGTTAAATATAGTTGACTGGATCTCAGATCTCACAGCTTTTGTATGGAGCGAGAAATGCCTGGCTTTGAAGTGTTTAAGGTGCTTGGTCTTTATTCAGTGCAGTCATAAGCAGCACTGAAGACTTTAACCGTGTGACAGACAGCATATCGGCGGACTGTTAAAGTGTTTACAGATTAAACAAGTCTAGACGGTTTTATTCTGGTCTGTTTGCTCTGCTGGCCTCGTCCGGCTCCATCGGGCCAGTAAAAGCCTCTTCCAGTTGTACCGCTCCAATATCAGTTCAGATTTTTATAGTGCGTTTCATTCAAGCCGGGATATAAAATATGATTTGGTCTTTTAATTTAATTTCATATGCTTAAACGACACTTCTAATTCAAATGATACCATCTGCAGGGAAATGAACCGGTTTTATTGCATTACTCTTCAAAGAACAAAATGGTGTTAATTTTCTTATTTTAAATGTACTTTGATTTACAACCTTCTGTCTTAGTTTACATAATTAGTTTACAAAATTTATATATATATATATATATATATATATATTAGTGCTGTCAAAATTAGCGCGTTAACGCAGGCGATTAATTTTTTCATTTTAACGCGTTAAAAATATTTAACGCCGTTAACGCAGGGGCGGGGCTAGGGTTGGCCACCCCACTCACAACTGCTGTTTCTGTCACTTTTTTTCTTGCTAAGAAGTGCATTTATTTAGTCACAGGAAGTCTTTACGAGCACATCAAACAGGAGACGTTTCAGACGCGCGCTCCACTTCACTTCAGCGCCAGGCGCGAGTCAAACGAGCGCGGAAAACGGTACTGTACTCGGCCTCGGCGCGCGCTCTTCAACTGCACGCACAAAAGCGCCGGCGCGCGCTGTAGCCTGTATCATTTCATATCAAAGCGGGAAAGAAACGATGTGCATGCAATGTTGAGGTCAGTTAAGTCATTAAGGCGATTAAAGCTGCCTTAAAACTGTGCGTGCATGTATTATATGTTATATATGAGTCACATTTAAGAACAGGTCTCTGAAAGGGTGTTCAAAACGGTCCTGGAGCAGCCCAGCACTGTCTCCTCATCTAACACACCCGATTCAACTCGTCAGCTCATCAATAGAAACAAACTTTAACACCTGAAGTGGGTCAGAAAAGGGATAGGGAAAGAGAGTTGAGAGAAAATACTATGCGTGAGATCCGCGTCACGTTCAGTAGCCGCAGCTCTTAAAGAAACAGCACCCAAAATAACCTATTAACCCAGCTGCTGTGATGTCTGTTCATCAAGAATAAAAGAATTTAAAAAAATAAATAAATTTAAAAAAAAGAGGAAATCAATAACTTTTTTAGCTTTAAGGATTCATCTATATTTAATTTAGAATTTAGTGTTTGATAACTTTATTCAATTTCTGTATATTTCCTACTTGCTGAAGGGCACAGGTAGCTAAATATGACATTTGTTATAATGGGTTTATGTGAAGATTGTTTAAAGTTCACTTAAATTAGAAGTTATTTTATTAAAGTCTAATAAATATTAAAATTAATAGCTCTCAGTTATACTGTAATGTTGAATGGCTATAGTCAATGGTTAAATATTAGGAAAAAAATAACAATTTTATAGAGGCATCAGTATTGGTGTCAGTGATACTGGCCTTTAGGTCTTAAATAAAGATGCCATTAAACAAATATTAAAAATATACTGTATTTATGTTGTTTCTACATTAATTTGAAGATTAAATTTGAAATTATTGCAATATAAAAGTATATTTAAAAGTTTAATGTTAGGTGGGATTAATCGCGATTAATTTCAGAAAAAACATGCGATTAATTAGTTAATTTTTTTTAACCGATTGACAGCACTAATATATATATATATATATATATATATATATATATATATATACATACATTTTTCTTAAAGACAAACAATCAAACAAGTAAAAATATTATTATAAAGAATTATATAAATTAATAATTATAAATTAATAAATATTTTTAGACATGTTTTCTTCAGACAAAATGTTACTTAAAATCAGGTCAATATAATTTATATACATTTTATTTTTATAAATAAATTTCACCCTAAACAAAACGTAAATTTAATAATAATAATAATAATATTAATAATAATAATGTCTGACTTGTTGCAGCCAAATCAATCAATCAGTCAATCAATCAATCATTTTTTTTTTGTCAAATTACATTTATGGTTCTGTTTAAACTTTACATTTTGATTTAATATTAATTAAAAAAAAATGTATTTATTTTCCAAAATGTTACTTAATGTAGGTCAAGCTAATAATATTTGGCGTTTTACAAATTAAATTCACCAAAAACAAAAGCACAATAATTTGCTATAATTTTCACTTAAAATAAACTAAAAACATTTTGTTAGTCACTGTTAATTTAATTTGTTTACTATAAACAGACAACTTTGAAAGACCTTAATATTTATTACAATGTATTTAAAAAAAAAAGCATCATATTTTCTGTTTTGTAAAAAAAAAAAAAAAACACCAGAAATGAATGAATAAAACCCACAATAATTTCTGCAGTCAGTAAAGCTTTTCAACACTCTCAAACTAAATGCCTATTTATTGTTATAGTGTTATTTGCTTTTACTGTATGTAAACTGAACAAAACAGGTTTAAACTGGGAACCATGTTTTTCAATTAGACCAATATAAAAATGTACTTTAACTAAATGATACGGTCGTTTCACTTTGATCTACCTGACCCCTGCTCCGGCTCCGGATCTGCTGGAGGGCCGCTGAAGTGTGGCTCGGAGATCTTCTCTTCCTCCCACTGCTTAACATCATCTTCCTCTTTCTCCTGCTCTACTCTCTCCTCAATCTCCTCCTCGTTTATAGAGATGAATGAAGGTTTGACCATGGAGATGTCCACCAGACTGCCATCCAGATGAACAAGCCTGACAATGAAGGAAAACCACATTCACGAGGAGACCGTTCACTGATTCACATTCATTTTTACCCAATTACAAACAAAAAGCTGAATGGGAAAGTCTAAAATATTAAACATAACCAGTGCTGAGGTTAAAAATCAATCAGCAGAAAGGGGCGTTTCGTTCCCACCCACGTGTAGAAATCAAATATTCAAGATGTTTATTCATTTTTCCACCCCTGAACGAAAAATCAAGCTGAATTCTTGTTTTTCGTTTTTCTGGAAAAAATGAAAAAACGATGTTTTCTCATGTTTCTTCTTTCAATACTAAATAAAAAAAAACAAATGGACGAATGATACACTGATTATTAATAACTAGTATTATTCTTATTCTTATTATTATGGAAGAATGGGATCAAAATGGATTTTTTTGGCCCTCAGATGACATGCATATTATCATAAACACACATTGGCCGCTGTGAAGTATGGTGGCGGCAGGATTATTTCCTCCAAGGAAATCCTGTTGGAAAACCTGATGGAGTCTGAAGCTTGGGAGAAGATCTGTTTTTCAGAAATGACCCTAACATAAAGCTTCCAGCTCACAGGAATGACTTCAAAACAACACTGAAGTCAGAGTCCAGATCTCAGTCCAAAAGAGAATTTACTGGATTTGAAAAAGGCTATTTACAATCTCCATACAACCAGCTGAGAAAACAACTGCAAGCAAGCAAAGCTCATAGGCTACGTCTACATTAATCCGGATGCATTTGAAAACGGTGTTTTCGCTTTAAAACGCTCTCCGTCCACACTAGCGTTTTCCAAAAGTGTCTCATCCACACTGAAACATCAGAAAACGTTGAATTCGCTTTCTGCGCAAAAAAGCTCACTGAGATGATACAGACGGAACAGACATGATACGTTTTCACGCAGTTCTTCTGACAGGATTATTTTATTTAGGAAAATAACTCACCATTCACTGACGCATCCAGATCGCACTCACTCACGATTGCATGCCTGATCTAAAACGCAACTGCCCTCATGTTTTGCTGCAAATAGCGATCGCGAGTAAATTTTCTTTCGTCTTTGCAGGACTGTGATATGAAGAGTGTACAAAGTAACACATCTGTAGCAATAGTGTGAAAGTGCATAGCACATAACGTGCACAATACCAGTATAAACACGGATATCTATTGGTATAATATGCATCACATGACTAAACTTTCAAAAGCCTCCGTTTTCACAGTCCACACTACAACGCCAAAACAGCATTTTCAAATTTATCCACTTTGGACACGTTTTCCTCGATTAAAAACACCGTCTCAGTGTGGATGGAAGGCCAAAATGGAGAGAAAAAGATGCGTTTTCAAACGAAAACATATTAATGTGGACAAGGCCATAGAGAGCGTAAGGTGCATCTTGAAGATGGTGAATACTTTCATTTTGTGCTTTCAGCAGCTGCTGTACCTGGAGATAGTGCTCTTCTGTTTGTCGGCCACAGATTTGATGTCAGTGAGCTCTAGGAAGCGCTCGTGGAAATAGTGCAGATGAAGGATGCAGACCAGCAGGAAAGAAGTGGGAATGAAGATCCGAGTGAACAGAGCAGGAACCGAGAACTTCTCCAGACCGAGATCTTCCAGCCTGCAGAGATCAGGAGCTCACTTGTCACACCACAACACCTGTGATACTGCTAAGCTGTGCAAACAGAAGAAAGCATACTTCTCTCTGCTCATGCCTGTCATGTTGGACCACACGTTAATGGAGGACTCAAACTGGAAGGTGTAGACCAGAATGAGCACCAGCATGGTGTAAACCACCACTGACATCCAGAAATACTTCAGCATCCAGCGCCACCTCTCATAGTGCAGCTGAAATAGAGTCGGACCACACATCAGCTGACTCTAAAAACATATCTAACACAACAGTAGATGAATGGGGGGAACTACAGAAGCTCACTGCACCAGAGAATAAAAAATAAATAAATAAAGGTAATTGCAACTTTTTATCTCATAATTCAGACTTCGAAAATCTGAGACAAAACATCTTCTTAAAAAAGGTTTATATACAATTTTTTATATGCAAATTTTTATAACTTTTCACAATTTCTTCTCAGAATTATGAGTTTTATCTGTCAATTCTGCATTTATATCGTGCAATCATTTTTTTTTCTTTAGAGCTGCAAGAAAAACATTGGAATTTCCTTTTTTATCCAAAAACAATACTGTTAAATAAATGTAAAAAATATATATAATCTTAAAATAAATAAATAAACACAAACAGATGACAGATTAACCACAAAGTAAACAAAACAAATGGATAACAAACAAAAAAACAAAAACAAATAACAGATAAAACACAAGACAAACAAAATAAAACAACAAATGGACAATGAACAAATGACAGACAACCACAAAAAAGATGACATACAAACCAAAAACAAAGAAACAGATGATAAATAAACCAACTGACAGTATACAAACCACACGGACAAACAAACTCCACATCAATTATTGTCTAATAATTTCCTTACTGTTTATAATGTATGTTATTTGTTAAAGTTGAAGCGATATCAATAGGCTGTTATCAGAGCTACAGAGTACAACACAAACCTGATAAAGTGCCACGCAAAAGAGAAACATCATCATGTAAATGATCTTGTACATGACGATGCGTCCCTCAAAGCTAACGAAGAAGAACATTCCTCCACAGATGTAGATCCAGTATTTGTTGAGCATAGCCATGACTGTACGACCCAACACGTCCATCATCTCTCTGTGTCCACCGGCCTCGTCATCCAGACCCTCTACAACGCACACACACACACACACACACACACACACAGAGACACACACACACACACACACACACACACACACACACACACAGACACACACACACACACACACACACACACAGAGAGAGACACAGACACAGACACACACACACACACACACACACACACACAGACACACACACACACACACACACACACACACACACACACACACACACACACACACACACACACAGAGACACACACACACACACACACACAGAGACACACACAGAGACACACACACACACACACACACACACACACACACACACACACAGACACACACACACACACACACACACACACACACACACACACACACACACACACACACAGAGAGACACACAGAGACACACACACACACACACAGAGAGACACACACACACACACACACACACACACACACACAGACACACACACACACACACACACACACACACACACAGACACACACACACACACACACACACACACACAGAGACACACACAGAGACACACACACACAGACACACACAGAGACACACACATATACACACACACACACACACACACACACACACACACACACAGACACACACACACACACACACACACACACACACACACACAGAGACACACACAGAGACACACACACACACACACACACACACACACACACACACACACACACACACACACACACACACACACACACACACACACACACACACACACACACACACACACAGACACACACAGAGACACACACACACACACACACACACATATTCACATGCACAATCTAGAGATGTCAATAGATTTAACTACTAAACCCACAACTACTATTTTTTTTTGCATATTTACTTGCATTTTGTACTTGTGCTACAGCCAAGTTTCCAAGCAAAAAAAAAAAAAAGGTTTAGCACATTAAAATATTTACCAATAAAGCTGACAGAAATGCTAATGATCAATAAAATCAACTTTATTTATTTATTCATTCATTCATTCATTCTTTTTTTCTTTCTTTCTTTTGCTTTACAAGCTCTAAAATAACTTTCATGGAGCTCTATAAGATTAGAGAGTCTTTACAGAATTTCAACCAATGTTAAATCAACAAATAAAATGTTTAGGCTTCAACAGCATGTGTCTCTAAAAAAACAAAAATCAGCACTGATTGACCTGATGTTGTTGATATTTCCAAAGCTTCTTAGCACAATGTACTCTCATTATCAACCGTTATTTTGTTCGAACTGGTAACCTTTTGAAAATCTGACAATGGAATTATATATAGGTATATAAAAAATTATATACCATTTTTAGATATAATAAATTATATTTCCTAATATTTTTCCTAATTGAATTTCCTTATTTAAAAATATTAAATTATTTATGAAATTTGTAAGCAGAAAGGTGACCTATTTCAGTTGTAAAAGATAAATGTGCAGTACACAAAATAAAAATAAATAAATAAATAAATAAATAAATACATAAATATGGACACAGTTCAAGATTTCTTGTGCAATACACTAAAACATGACAATGCACACCATTATATCAGTAAAAGTCCAGTTGGATAGAGATAGCAAATTCTGTAATTATTATTTTTTTTTTTTGTGTGTCACTTTGCAAAAAGCAAAAATTGATTAGAAACTTTTCTTATGTTAGCCTATCAAAATCAGTGTTATTTTAGCATCACTGAGATATTATTTTTGTTCAAATAAGGATATTTTTACATATATTTTTTTATTTCAGTATAAGTTTATTTTATTTTTACTTTTTGTGGTTTTAGTTTTAGTTAACCAAAATAACCCTGATCAAAACTAACTTTTTTTAAGTAGGATGAAGTATTCGACACTAGGGCCCCACATCTGGGCTTGAAATTATTCTCAGAGTTAACTAGTTAACACAGACAGCCTAACCAAATGCCATGTTAATGCCAAACAGTACAAATAAAGATTTCTCGGAACTGCAATATAACAAATCAGAGTTTCTGTACAGGTGGACTGACCGATTGTGTGTCCCTCCACTTTGACATCGGACAGCTGCGCTTCATCCGTCTGTCTCTCTCTTCTCTCAGTCAAAAACTGCCTCACCAGCAGCCAGAAACTGAGGAGGCACAAAGTCTGCACAAACACACACAAACACATTCAAATCATTTACAAGAGGATATGTGTGCAAACAGATGTGTTCAGTGCTTAAAACTTTCTTTACCTGGGTAAAATCACTGTAATGCACAGAATTGAGTGGCTCATTGATTTTAGCAGCAAATAAACATCTTAAAACACACCGAAGTTTAATTGAAAAAAATCAACTGTACTATCAATCACAATCACAGCCAATCAGAACACAGCGTGGCTCATACAATCAGATTATTA
>JAFVLL020027091.1:0-10000 GCA_021397915.2 Tor tambroides | reverse complement strand
CTGGAGAGGATTTTCTTTTTCCAAAAAAAATAAATAAATAAATTTAAAAAATGCTAGTTAATGTTATCACATTAGACTAAAACTTACTGACTTTGCTCACACAGGGTACAGCAAAAAAATTCCCCCCAAAAATGTGTAGTTTTTATACTTTTTTGTGATTTTTTCCCACCTTGTTATACTCGTGCTGTTCCCAGTCAAAAACCACAGGCTTACAAAAACTGCTTGTAAATCTCTCATTATGGTATATAGTTATCACATAGTGGATTTAATCTCTTTGTCAACTTGTTTTCTTTCAATTAGCACAGGTTTTGGTTTCTTTTTGGAGCTGGTTGATCATAGGCCACACTGATCTGAGCTTATGCATATGTTTTTGAGCGAGAAAGCATGATTTGAGGATAATTTTGGCAATTTTCTCTCAAAAACTGAGGTTCATATTAAGCTCAGATCAATGAGGAATACGATCAATCAGCTCCAAAAAAACAAACAAACCACAAAACCTGTGCTAATTGAAAGAAAACAAGCTGATGAAAAGATTGAATTCAAGATTTGGTGATAAAATTGCATAATGAGAGATTTACATGCAAGTAAAGATCAGATGAACAGGAATACTGTGTAAGCGAGACTGTAGTCTGACCATGTCTTCTGACTCCTGCAGCCAAAGGCGGATGAGCGTGGCCAGAGTGTAATACAGCACCAAGAGCATGATGGGATTGACAAAGTGGTGCCACTCCAGATCAGGGTTGACTCTGAACATCCAGGTGTGAGAGCAGTCCGTCTGAACCACAGGAGAGATGCCGAACAGACTGAGGAGAAGATGAGAAAAATATCACTAATCCATTAAAAAAAATCCATTACAAACAACTAGACAGTAAAGATATCTGATATTAATACCACTGTATGTGAGTCATGACTACAATATACACTACATTATACACTATACACAATATATGCCTTTCAAAACTTTGGGATCAACAGGATTTTTAATGCTGTTTTTTAAAGAAGTCTCTTCTCCTCATCAAGGCTGCATTTATTTGATCAAAAATACCGAAAAAAACAGTAATATTGTGAAATATTATGGCAATTTAAAATAGCTGCTTCTATTTTAATATGCTTTAAAATATAATTTATTTCTGTGATCAAAGCTGAATTTTCAGCATCATCCAGTCTTCAGTGTCACATGATCCTTCAGAAGTCATTCTAATACACTGATTTATTATCAATTTTGAAAACAGTTGTGCTGCTTAATATTTTTTTTGGAACTAGTGATAATTTTTTCAGAATTTTTTGATGAATAAAAAGTAAAAAAGAACAACACTTATTTAAAATCTTTTGTAACAATATACAATAACGTTCAAAAGAAATTACTTTTATTTAGCAAGGATGTGTTAAATTGATAAAAAAGTGATAGAAACGACTTATATTGTTAGAAAACTTTCCTAACAATATAAACATACAATTGATATTGTTATATAAACATCATGTTTCTAACAATATATAACAATATATACATTAATTTTGAATAAATGCTGTTTTTAACTTTTTATTCATCAAAGAATCCTGAAAAAGTATCAGAGATTCCAAAAAAATATTGATTTCTGAAGAATCATGTGACACTGAAGACTCGAGAAATGATGCTTTTATCACAGGAATACATTGTATTTTAAGTATATTAATATATATATATATATATATATATATATATTATGAGAGCAGCATTAGCGCTAAAAATATAAATCAAACCTAAATCATTGGGGAAAAAATTGTAAATGTTCATTAAACTTTGGGCTTTCAATCAATGCAAGTCCTCTAATGTGACTGATGATTGGTGAGTTCTCAAATGGGTGGGACAACAAACAAATGATAGAAACTGTGATACTGACAGTGCTTGACATTTAAAAACACAGTTGCTCAAGATGACACAGTTTTAACTTCCATATATTTGTACAAGGTTTGAGTAGGCTACTGTGGCTGGTCAGCAGAACCTAAATTTGACAATTAGCTTTAGTGCAAACAGAGAATACCTTTGTGGGAACTGGATTGCCTTGTTGACAGTGCATAGAGGGTTTCTCTTACTGTACACACTAGCCAATGTCTGTGAACAACAGTGTTGCTTTTGCCTGCCAGTTCCACCATAACAACATCCCGGTGGAGCTTAACTGCTCTTGGCTGGAGCCTTCCTAATTCAATGCCATAAATGCAAGCTTGGCACGTTGACAAACAGGTTGTTAGAGGACTGAAAGGTCTGAGAGTGTGTGACGTGTGTCATTATGTGGGAGAGCCATTGATTGGTGTGAATGCAATATTGGCCTACAAGTTAAATGAGCTCAGAGACCTGCACCCTGAACATCTTAGCAAGTAAAAGGTGTTAGTTTGCAAAAAGATGTGCAACCGAGCTTTGACTTTGAGTAGATTTGGCACACAAATCTATTTCATGCTCTGTTTGAAAATGATAGATTATATATTCTTTTGCATCACAAAGCACTATTCAGTACAGTGGAATAGGCCTTTTCAGAGTGCACTGACTGTGGAAGTGCTGTAATATTTGAGATAGTCAGGATCATCTGAAAATATTGAATCTTTTAAGAGAGTCATAAACATGATTTATGCCTTAATCTGGACGGGTTTTCTCTTTTATGCTCTGCTTTCATCAGCAGCAAATAATATGAATTTCAAATTTGCTCTGTTCTAAAACCTAGAGTGCACTGATTATTGAATGTAATTAAATGTAATTATTATTATTATTATTTTTTTTAAAGGACAGTTTTTATGTAATGTGGGGTTTTGGGGTTCTGTGTCTTGTTCTTGTTTTCATGTCTTTTGTTTTGAAGTTTGGTTATGGTTCCTGTTTGTGTCATGCTTCCCTTGCCCTCATGTCTTCATGCTATTGGTTCTCTTGTTCTCTGTATCATGTTCTGATTGGTTGTCCTAGTCATGTGTCTTGCTTCCTCATTGGTTGGTTCTTGTCATGTGACCCTGATTGTTTGTTATAAGTAGCCATGTCTTTGCCATTGATCCTTGTTGTGTATTATGTGTAGTATGTATGTTGTAACCTGCTGTCGGTGAGTTTAGTCTGTTCATGCCATGCTAAGTCTGTCTCTGGTCAAGTCTGTTTCAAGTCTGTTCAAGTCAAGTCTTCGTCTGTTTGGATTCTGGATTTCACCTTGTAAATAAACTGCACTTGGGTTCTTCACTACACTCGCCTTCAGGGGACTCTTTACAATTTAACCCTGCAAATGTCTTTCAGGGGCATGTTACTTTGTTTACATTTATTTTTCTACCCATAAATACAATAATAGTTGTCAAACACTGTAGTTAAATCAATTAAAAAACATATTAATCTAAACAATTATTTAAAAAGTTCAAACCAATATCAAATTCAAAAATAGCTGTAAAAATATTACACCATTATCATAATCATCATAATATTTTTATTTCTTTTTTACAGTGTACAAATGCAATAGCTGTAAATAATTACACAAATCTCATAATCATGATCGCAAGAATCATAAAATCATTGCACAAAAAAATGTTCTGCTATAAAATATTTTCCGTAATTATTGTATTAGATTAAAAATCTGTCTACTCCCTCCACTTTTTGTTCATTGAATTGTTCCCAAAATGGCTCTTCTGTGGCAGGGGAGAAAAAAACAAACAAATTTTGGAACTTTTTTTTTAAGAATCTCAATATCACAGCAGCAAATGTAAATAATAAAAATAATTTGAGAGTTTTATAAAACTGCGCTGCTTAAGTGTGTATGGAGTGCTTCTCCTCTGGCCTTTGATACAAATTACCTTCTGTACCCAGTTGAACACACTGGTTCATGAAGGAATGTTCAGTTAAAATTACAATTGTTCATTTCCCTATTTACAGGAACTGTTTCTTCTGTTCTGTGTTCACATTCTATTTTGGATTGGCTATGAGCTCAACTGCTACTTCTAATCAAGCTGTAAAAGTTTTGGAAAGGTTTTGTGTTGCATACACTCCTTTTAAAATTCTGTTTCTCATGTTCTTGTTTTGTCTCTCTTCTTTGATTGTCTCTTTTCCTTCTCTTGATTGTAGTCAGGTGTTTCTTGTTTGTTAATCACACCATGTTTATATATAACCTTCTTGTGTGGCATGTTGGATCTTGCTCTTTGTAAGTTTTAACACTGAGTTCCATGGGTTACTGGTTTCTCTGAGTTTTGTTAGGATTCTTACGTTTTGTTTAGAGGTTGTATTTGGATTCTGACCACCATTGTTACATAAGCATGGGCCAGTTTAAATGGTATTTATTAACTTTATTTTAACTGGTATTTATTTATGCTGATTTTGATCAGACTAGTGCGTTTGTGACCATGAGAACCATCAGACAAGAAAGAGTAATCAAGATCGGCTGAAATAAGAATCTACAACAGTCTTAAATGATCAAGAGTTTGAGACTATTACATAGGAAAATCTGATATCTAAATTTGGATCACATATAAAAAAAAAATGTATCTGCATTAGGGTTGCAAAATTTGGAAAATTTCCAGTAAATTTCGGAAACTTTCCGGGATTTTTTGGAATTTTCCTGGGATTTTTGGAAAGTTTCCAGAAAATTACTGGAAATTTTCCACCCCTTTGCAATCCTAATCTGCATATAATAATAATAATAATAATAATAATAATAATAATAATAAAGAAAAAAAACCTAATTTAAGTAAAACTAAGATAAAACTAACACAATTGTGAAGTTGAAATCCAGGACCACTTATAACATGGATGCAGAAACCCTGGATTCTTTTCAGAAAAAATCAGTTGTTAGCTTTTTTTTTTTTTTTTTCTCAATACACTGTTTATTAGGATGTGGAAGCAGATGCACCATGCTAAAACTATCAATTATTTAGCAAACAGGGTAGTTTTATAAGCTCGGTGACATAAGCTACTATAAACTCCTGCATTATCAGAAAATGAGAAAATTCGACCGCAAGCACTGCATGAACTTAATCCCAGTGTGCAACATGTGCTAAGATTCGTTATCATTCATATGCCATATGGTGCTCTCTGTGCTTCAGCCTTCATTATATTATCCCTATAGCTATCTTCAGCTTTGACACAAATATGGAGTTAAAAATGTTGAATCTTAAATTTCTGATTCTTCAAAAATCATGGCCTGTTGTCTAAATTTCACCTCTGCTTACTCTGGACATTTATTCAACCAAATGAATGTGCAGTGCATTCTGGGATGCAGTCTGCGAACTAATCATTCTTCCAAACCGATTCTTTTTAGTGAACTGGATGAACCAGTTCACCAAATCATTGAGTGAGTGAAGTTATAATATATACTGATGAAGAATATATAACATAACAGACATACATAAACATAACAGAAAGAATATTATACTGTATATGGAAATTAAAACAGAATATATATTGTTGCCTCATTTCAAAACTTCACGACTCATTATAGAACTTTAGCAGCTGTGAATGTTGTGTCAGTCCAGCACAGAGGAGTGTGAAGTGTTGAAGTCTCTGTTGAGGACTGCACAAAGGGTAATCAGGGCTGAATTCTCTGTGACTTATGAATGGTGGATACGACTTTTTGAAAGGCCACTTCATCATTATATTTCAGATTTTCCAGCTTATGACAAATTGTTTTGCACTTCAAAAGAAAGATTTTGAGTCATCATCAGACAACCTTTTAATCATTTGTTCAGCACCTTGGGGAGATGATGCAGACTATGAAAAAAGCATTATTATGAATCATGTTTTGCTTTAGAGAAGCCATCAGCCTCACAATGACGTTTGTGCTGAGCACTGGGACAAAATAGATTCTGGAACAGAAGAAATAAAAGGTGATGTATCAAGGAATTGTTTTGGATGAATATGTTTAACATACTCAGAGGCATTCATCTGTGTTTAGGTGCAACTTCTACCATTTATTCACAAAATGGTTTTTCTTATCACTCAATTTAGGTCAACATACCAAAATTTGCTATCATATCAAAGATTTATTATAAATATTGACAAACCTTTCTGTCAGGAGTTTGCAGATTCTCCCTGTGTCTGTCTGGGTTTCCTCCAGGTGATTCGGTTTCCTCCCACAGTCCAAAGACATGCAGCACAGGTGAATTGGATGTTATAAATTGCCCATATGTGTGAAAGTGTGTATGTCTGTGTCTGTGTGTGGGTCTTGTGCAGTATAGGGTGTTCCATTCAGGGTGTCCCAGCCCGAGACGCTGGGATAAAAAATAGATGGATAGATTAACAAACCTAGCAATCACCTTTAAGAATGATTTGACACTACAGGATGGTTTCAAATTGATATTAAGCTCCATCTAGTGAAAAAGAAATCTGATGGACTTAAAGAAATATCTATGTTCTATATATGCATAAAATGCATTAATAAAAGTTATTACTTATTAATATAAGTAAAATAATCCAAACACTCTAAACAATTTATTTATGTAAAGGTATGGCTGAGACATTATTATTAGTATTATATATTGTATATATATATATATATATATACACACACACACACAGTCACCGTGCACACAGCAGGGAGGATCAAGGAACACAGAGACGAGGACATAAACTCAAATAATAGTATTTAATAGACATCAGGGCAAGACAGACATCGACAGGAACACCGGGGAGTAACGAGTAGACCAGACAACACAAAACCAAACGGGCATGAACTAATATAGACAGGATAATTAGACACAAAGCTGAACAGACTTAACTAATAATCACATGAAACAAGGACAGGAAACAAACCAAATAAGGACACAAGAGGCGGGAACACATGACACACACGACAGAACCCTGACACACACACACACACACATACATATATATTTACAGTTAAATATCTGACAATGTTAACTAAAGCATAGGGATATAGGGATAGCTTTACAAATGAGTTATATTTCATATTTCTATATTTATATTTAAAATACTAATTTTATATGTGACCCTGGACCACAAAACCAGTCTTGAGTGTCAATTTTTCGAAACTGAGATTTATACATAATCTGAAAGCTGAATAAATAAGCTTTCCATTGATGTATGGTTTGTTAGGATAGGACACTATTTGGCCGAGATACAACTATTTGAAAATCTGGAATCTGAGGGTGCAAAAAAAATCAAAATATTGAGAAAATCGCCTTTAAAGTTGTCCAAATGAATTTCTTAGCAATGCATATTACTAATAAAAAATGAAGTTTTGATATATTTATGGTAGGAAATTCACAAAATATCTTCATGGAACATAATCTTTAATTAATATCCTAATGATTTTTGGCATAAAAGAAAAAAATTGACCCATACAGGCCCGGTTTCACAAATGAGGCTTAGCTTAAGCCAGGACTAGGCCTTAGTTAAATTAAAATATTCAAGCAACTTTTACAAAAATGCCTTAGAAGAAAACATTAAGGTGTGCATCTTGACACAGAACAATGACACTGACATATTTTAAGATATGTCAGAGCAAGATATTTTCAGTTGAGACAGCTCAAACAAGCATTATAGTCTGGAACTAGCTTAAGCCTTGTCTGTGAAACCGGGGGACAATGTATTTTTGAGCATTTGATACAAATATCCTCGTGCAACTTAAAACTGGTTTTGTGGTCCAGGGTCACATATTTTATACAACTTTATTTAATTATTTATATTTATTTATAATTATTTATATACATCATTTAAAAGTTTGGGGTCAAAGTAAGATTTTTTTTTTTTTTATATATTTTTTATGTTGATTTATTTACAAAAATGATATTTAAAATATATGCTGTCCTTTTTGTTATATTTGTCAAAGGTTTCTAAAACAAGTATCATGGTTTCCACAAAAATATGTTTGGTTTTTTTTTATAGTAAGTTTCATATGTTTAATTGATAGTAATAATCAATGTTTATTGATCATGTGACACTGAAGATTGGAGTAATGATGCTGAAAATTCAGCTTTACCATCACAGGAATTAATTACATTTTACAATATATCAAAAAGAAAAACTAATAGTATTTCACAATATTACTTTTCAAAATATACTGTATATAAAAATGTTTGTTTTTTATATACAGTATATTTGGTCAAAGAAATGTTGCCTTTCAAAAATAAAATAAAAAAGAAAATCTTTTGTATGTCTATATAGTGAGTGTCAATGTGTCAAGTAACATGAAAATCAAATAAGGATATTTTGTTTGTTTTTCTTTATCTCTGATTCAATTTAAATGGAAATGCTGCTGTTTTCAAAACTAATGGCAGGTTATGTTATGTAACACACATTTCGTCTCGTGTAAAAGATTTATTTCGATACTGAAACTGTCAGGGAACTTACAGGGAAACCCTCAAATGAAAGCATGCTTTTTAACACACTGGAATGCCACTGTGTGTGTGCTATTTAGGGTATTTACTTCATGTTGGTCTTTTGTTTCTTTCTTATTATTGCTGCCCTTATCTCTGATTCCCTAGAGGCTGTTGAGTGGACTGCGTCATCAGCAGGGAAAGCGGTATATCCCTTTCTAATGATGCTCTGTTCACTGGCTTCATCACAGATCGCCCTGCATACGAGACCATGAGCTGTAATTCATCATGCACTTAAATGTTAGTACCATGGCAACCGAGAATGAAGGGGTTGAGAAATGGCTTTGGAATCACAAGGCTTTAATTTAGCTTTGTTTCCACTGTGACTTCATCAGAGACCTGTGCAACAGTGTGTGATATATGATGACAGCGGCAGAGATGTGAGCTGACTGATTAAATTGTGATCCAGGTTATGTATTCCTAATGGTTGAAGGTCTAGGCTGCTAACACAAATAAAGGTTCATCTGAAAGTGACAAGGAAGCTAAAGTTACTGTGATAATCATGCTCTATATCAGCAGTGTGCCTTTGATCAAGGCACTTCAGTTCAGTTCAGCCCAAGGGACTGTACATGCAATTAATGTTCCATAAGCCGCTTTGTAGAACAACATCTGCTAAATGGCAAGTGAGAAAATGGAATTCAATATTTTTCTTGGAAAAGTTCAGGGGTCAAGGCTAAGATCTGTTTCTGTTATTCACAGAAAAAATATCATTCTTGTATAGTGTATTTACATATACTATTTATTTATTTATTTAGTTATTTTGAATAATTAAGATTAAAAATACAGGTAAATCTGTAATATTGTGAAATATTTTACAGTTTAAAAATATTTTTTTTTAATTTGCTTACAGTATGTTTTAAAATTTGTATTTATTGTTTGATGCAAATCTGTAATTTCAGCATCATTACTCCAATCTTCAGTGTCTTCATTCTTCATGATCCTTCAGAAATCATTCTGATTTGCTGATTTGATGCTCGAGATAAAAATTATTATATGAACACACACAAATACTTTTATTCTGCAAGTGACAGTAAAGACAATTATAATTTTACAAAATATTTATTTTTCAAATAAATATTTTTTATTAATAATAAAAAACCTGTTTCCAACACTGATAATAATTAAGAACCATTATTAATAACTGAATTATATAATTATAATAATTGATCATAATTTGATTTTAAGGATTTGTAGTTCTTAACCAGGAATTGAGTTAATAATCATAATTATTAAAATAAATAATAAAAAAAATAAGTAATAAATAAATAAATAAATAAATGAAGTTGAACTTTGTCACGAATCCTGTCCATGCACTTCCATTCACTCACCACCAGAGGTCACTCGCTCACCACATTGACTCTTGCACTACACAAACTGTTGCACGTCATCTCAAACTACAATTCCCATCATTCATTGCACTGACGACACACACAGCTGATTGCACTGATCACACAGCTGATTGCACTGATTACACGCCTTACTTAAGCCATGGACTTCCTCTCTGTCATTGCCGAGTATTGTATAGCGTTTATCACTCTCTTAGCGATAGCTACTCTACGGAGCCCACTGAGTTGTCATAGTCTTGCCTTTTGGTGTTTTCTTGTGTTTTGATTCTTGCCCGCGTTTTCTGGATTTACCCTTTGCCTTGCCGTTCGGACTCGGTTCGCACCTCTCT
>JAFVLL020027090.1:0-23389 GCA_021397915.2 Tor tambroides | reverse complement strand
TATGGTAATTTTGCTTTCAGAAACCAAATCAAGTGAAAATAAGTCAGAATTACTGAAATAAGCCTGGCTTATTTGGTAAACTTGTTTTATGGAACAGGCCCCTGGTTATATTCTTCTCTGTAGATGTCTGTCTTAATATATAGCGCGTATTTCTGGGGGCTGAGAGCAATCGACATACATTTAAACTTCTGGCTTATCCGCGTGCACGAAAATGTGCGCATGCGCACAAACCAGATGGGACGCAATGTGCGTTTAATTGAAATCCTACATGTAAATCAAGCAATTATTATTATAATTTTATCAGAACAGTAACTCTGATGGGATTATAACATGTAACGGGATCTAGAAAGTCCCTTTATATGGCCTACATTTACAGGAAAACGATTAGAACGTTAAAAGGTTTTAACTGTGACCAGTGTTTTCATAATGTAGCCTATTATTTATATTTTAAACTTTTTTATAATGTGCAATATTATCAAGCATTTATTGTGTAGAGGAGAACATTGGGCCGGATATCGAAAACGAAAAATAAAATCTAGCTTATATGGGGTGCCTAATGTGGAAAAAGACCCCAATTGTATTTTTTGTTTGTTTGTTCAAGTAATACTTCTCTGTTTATACATGTTTTTTAGCCATGGAAAGGTCAACTGTGATTTATTTGACTTTATTGCCTTCTATTCTCCTGGTATTATATTTTCCTTTATAAGAGAAAAATATATACAGTATATATATATATATATATATATATACACACATATATATATATATACTAACACCTTTTTTCCCTACATTCCAGAGTGGGTTTCTCTCACTATAGTGGGCGGGGAGCGTGAAATGGAAAACCCGGAGTGTAGCTGGAGCTGAGTGATTACAGAATGCTTTGAGCAAGGAAATATCTATCACTCCATTCCAGTTCCACTCTGGCTTTTAATCCACACGTTGCTTAGTGACACAAAAAGCTTGACACTTTGGCTACTTTTGGAACTATTTTCGTTAACTAAAAAGAAATACATAGCTTACTAACTGGCTATTTTCTGTCAAAATTACTCAGTATTAATTAAATTGTTTCAACAATCAGTCAATGACAATGTCTAAACGTACAAAATGTAAAAGGCAACAAAACACCTCCCTTATAATGCCTGAAACGTCACCACATTGAATTTCACACAAACACAGCGGACAGTTTTTTTTTTTAACTGTAAATTTGATGTATTTTTATAGTGTGATTATGGCATTCTATTCCTCAGATAACGGTACACTTGACATAGGCTATTCTCGGTTAAACAATGAGAGAGATCAGGAATCTCACAGGCACCAGGAGTCTCAGGGCTTATGACATAGGGCTTGATGCAGTATTGGAATAAATTAAACCACTTTCCATTGACGAGGTGGTGAACTGATATTTAAGTCGATTTGTAATTATATTTTCATTTTACCAAGCATTCATTTATAAATGAATAAACTTTCACTGCGTTTGTGCCCTTGTTCAGGATGATCCACCTTCAGAACAACATCCCGTTTGAGCCACGGAGAGCACTGCAGTGGTGCCATAACCAAAACGTGGCACAATGATCTGGTTGACAGCTAAAAACAAACAAACAAACAAAAAGTATCCAAAAAACTATTTCCTCTCAAAATTACCCTTCGCTGTCATACAACAAAACCTACTTCCAACCGCATTATTTGCGCACTGACATTCGCAGTTGACCCCAATGCAGACGGTCTTATTTTTGTCATTCAATTGACACAGTTTAACGCACTTAACGTGAAGCTCGTGTTTTTGAGATGAACCGCCGTACTTACCGATTTGAACGCTGCTCGGAAAAGCACCCATAGTAAGTCCCCAAACGCAAGAGAATAGCAGTAAAAGCTGATTACAAGAAATCCTCATTTTGTTAGTTCAAATTTGTGAGAGACATTGAGGATGACGTCAGTTGGGTAAAGGACAGAAAGGAGAAATGTTGTTAGAAATCCATTCTTGCTGGGTTTTTCCCCTGCAGTGGCACGAACCCTGGTGCGACTCCGTCCGGCGGTAGACTGTCCACATGCAAGATGGGGGGAGCGCGACAGAGGTGGGCAGTGTCTACATACACATACACACTCATCACACATGCGCCTTCTCTACACCATCACTCACACACACACTCACATACACACTCATTCTCGCGGGGGTTCGTGTCTTCATTCTCTTTCAGAGCCGTATTCCGAGACAGAACAGGCAACTTCTTGTCCTCAGCCGTGTGAAAGCTCAGTTATAACGCGACCAACCTTTCGGTTGGACTGTCCCGATGAAACAAAAACTAAGTTACACTAGTTAGAATACATGATGATACATGGTGTTTTTGCTGTCAGATGTGCACTCCAGTAATTTTGCAGTAATATATGTGCGTTATTTTGCTTTGAAATTCACAAATGAGTGACATAACAAACATTGACTAATAGTAGGCTATTCATGAACCAATTTAAACCGAAAATTCCATCAGATAAACCAAGTGCAAATGAGCTAAATCACTATCATTGACCCTCATTAGGTGAAAGTAATTGTAAAAATCGGATTTATGGAACAAAAAACAATTCGTGGTTAAGAAAGTATAATTTCACATTTAGGCTAATTTAATGTGTGATCATGTTGATGGATGTTAAATGTAAGAACTGGTGTGATCTGAATCGGTAGGTTCTCTTGTTTGAATTTTATATGTGACCCTGGACCACAAAACCAGTCATAAGGGTTAATTTTATGAAATTGAGATTTGCACATCATCTGAAAGCTGAATAAATAAGGTTTCCGTTGATGTATGGTTTGTTATAGGACAATATTTAGCTGAGATACAACTATATCTGGAATCTGAGGGTGCAAAAATATTGAGAAATTTGCCTTTAAAGTTGTCCAAATGAAGTTCTTAGCAATGCATATTACTAATCAAAAATGAAGTTTTGATATATTTACGGTAGGAAATTTACAAAATATCTTCATGGAACATGATCTTTACTTAATATCCTAATGATTTTTGGCATAAAAGAAAAATCGATCATTTTAACCCATACAACGCATTGTTGGCTATATTGCTACAAATATTCCCATGCTACTTACTGTATAACTGGTTTTGTGGTCCAGGGTCACATATAACATCCACAAATCATGGCTGAGGGAGGGTTGTGACAAGTTCCCATGTATTTTTATTAGATATTATATCAAAGTTTGAGACACATGGCTCAGAAATACTAAATTTAGACACTGAAACTAAATGTTACAGGACATGAGTCTTAGAAATAGATTAAAGACATTTAACACATTTTGTTGACATTTAATGAATGACCACTGACTTTTCATTTTCTGGTCTTTAACTCGCTATTCTCTTTAGTCCCATAAATCATAAATCATACTGTTCATCTCCATTTCCTCATTTTCTATATCAGTCTTACTGCTTCAGTAAAACCTCTAGTGTTTAAAGAACGCTGTCTGTGAAAAATGAGCAGAGGGTTAGTGACATTTGGTTTTGTACAAATGTATTGATCGTACTGTTGTCAACAAGCGACACTTTTAAAAATAAAGATTCCAATTAGAATGCCACAGCTTGTTAAGTTCCACAGTTTTTCTGAATTCACTGGTGTTTTAGCAAACCTATAACAAAACTTTTTAATGTTCAAAGAACCATATAGCTCCATTATAAAAAGTTTTTTACCGGTGAATATGGTTGTGAAGTAAGTAACCATTTTTAAGAGAGTACTTCAAGTCTATTGAGACACTCTGACTGTATTCTCTCAAATACCATCTAAGATGGCTTTAAATGTGTAAATACTTTCAAAAGTGACTTTTAAATGTCATTTGCAGCCGTTTGTCCTCCCTCAGATATTTGAATGGGCAAATCAATTAGGCATCTTTAACCAACCATGGCATTCACTGTGCGTGAACAGACGTTCTGGAGAGTGGCGTTGACTGCAGTGCCTCTGTCCAAGGTCCTGAATCTATGCAGCCCCATTGAAATTCAAAACAGAGTTTGTTCAAGATATATTGACTATAACTTCTGTTATCTCCATAAAGAAGTGACAATATTTACATTTTTGACAAGCTTTTATATTTTAAAGGAATAGTTCACTCTGCAATTGTTTACTCACTCTCAAGCCATCCAAGATGTAGATGAGTTTTTTTCTTCATCAGAACAGATTTGGAGAAATTTAGCATCACATAAATTGCTCACCAGTGGGTCCTCTGAGGTGAATGGGTGCCATCAGAATGAGCGTCCAAACAGCTGCTAAAAGCATCACAATAAACCACAAACAACATGATTCCAGGCCATAAATTAATGTCTTGTGAAGTGAAAAGCTGCTTTCTCCATTGAAAAACTTGTCTTATCTGAATCAGGAGCACATTTTACAAGTGAAAACAGTCCAAAACAGTTCTAAACAAATATGTGGGTAGATTTTGATTATGGTTGGACTATTTCACTCGAGGAAGCATTATTAAGGAAAGTTAAAGATAAAATGCCTTAATTATGGATTTCACTTCGCAAGATGTTGATGGACTGGAGTCGATTGGATTACTTGTGGATTATTGTGATGTTTTTTTCAGCTGCTTGAACTCTCATTCTGATGGCACCCATTCACTGCAGGGGATCCATTGGTGAGCAAGCGATGTAATGCTAAATTTCCCCAAATCCAATGAAGAAAGAAACTCATCTAGATCTTTAATTTATCATTTTTGGATCAACTATTCCTTTAAAATTGATGCTCTGGTTTCATATTGAATGTATACGCTCCAAATGACATTTCACAACATTTAATGAGCAATTATGGAGCGACTCAAAACTGACACAGCAAAACAAGGCGTCTCATTAACAGACGCATACAGTATTTAGAGAAGTAACAGTCATAAAAACAAAATCCATTGTCTAATAATACATAAACAGGGAAAAAAAACATTTGCATTATATGGTGTAATTTTGCATTATTTATTAATTGCAAGTCTGAAATGATTTGAGATTTTTGTAATCCCTTCCGTTTTTTATTCATGAATTTTGTGTTTCTAAACTCTTTGTGTTTCTGTTTGTGTACTGTTTAACCTGAAAAGCCTGCAATAGGCTATTTAATACAGGTTCCCATTGTGACAGCATTCTCTGCAGGTCATCATAATACTTTTTCCCATGATAGGTTGCACTATACTTGTTCGCAGTTAAAGATCATGGACACAACATTTCTTCTTTATCAGGCTGGTGGTAAATGAGGTGTCCACAATCATTAGTCTTTCTGCCTTTTTCATATACCCAGATGCTGGTATCTCAGCAACTCTCAAGAAGTCAATTGCATCGCCTGTTTGGCTGAACTACAAAATTAAATTGGCTCGACTGGGTCGTGAGATTGGCTCAATGCAACATCAGAGAGACTGCTGAAGGTTCATATTAGATTCCTCAGTTTTGTGACTAACTGGCAACACACTGGCTTCCTTGGACTGAGAGTTCTGCTTCATTTTGGAGCCATTCGTATGGGTACAGTGCCTTATCTTTCTATCATTGTCTTATGGCTCTGTAATGGCTTTGCATCACAGTTTTGTTTGATCTTGAGACTGATTCTTGCACAGTGCTACGAGTCCGACACAGAAACAAGAATCCAAACAATTGATGTATTATGAATCACTATGTTTAAGGACTTACATCTTCGACTGCAAATCAAGGCATTCAGAGAAAGAGCTCAAGTGACAATGAGCCCAATGAGTCTGGCTCTTCCTATCTTGCACATCCTCATATTCATAATATTTAGCCTGCGGACAAACCCAGAGCCGAAATGAGATCAGTCAGTTTGCACCGAGAAGGATGTATCAATGATTAATTGAATTTCCTTGCATTTTTGAGGAATGTCTTTAAAAATTCACGGGTAAATCTATTGACGGCACCCCGTTGTGAATGCATGATGGGTTGGGAGCTTGTTAAAGGCGTATGTGCAATGTCAAGTGTGCTTTAGTCTGGTAAAAGGACTTCTGCTGCTGAAGGGAGAATGGAAAAGTCTGCGAACACCACCCTGCCTGCTTTATCTCATATAAATCCCTTTGCAGCAGAATGTATTGATGCAGAAATAGTTACAGCACAACAGAAGGCACAAACCTTCTAGACTCAAGGTGGGTCATGATGGATAAAACAAATGGATTTGTACAAACCTGCAGTTGATAGGTGGCGAATGTTAGTGCGCTGATGTAAACTCATATCCATGGATGGATTCATTGGAATTACAGTCACTAAAGTAGATCAATGATTGATGTGGGCCTCATGAGGTTTTTCTCAGTGCAGATGGCTTGAATGAGAAATGCTGCTGTAGGTCTATGGCGCGGCCCCTCGGGGGCCTGTGGGGGAGCGAGGGGCTTTTGATCAGCAATCGGTGCTCAGGGGTCTTCTCTTGGACATAGGGCAGCCTCATATAGGGAAAAGGGCAAATGCTGTAATTTCACGCATTGATCCGCTGCCGCTATCGCTGTCCATGTCCAACTGAAGCCTACTACTCATTTAGTAACCAATCACACTCGCACACAGGGTCAAAAATAAACTTTTTACTACAACTGCAGATGAGAAACATTTTCAGGCTTCGGTATTTCGCTGTAGTTAATACAGGTTGTGCTCACCACATATTATATATATATATATATATATATATATAAAATACAAAATATTGGATAAATAGAGGATAATATAGGATAAATAAAGATTTATATTATTATTATTTCCATTTATATATATATATATATATATATATATATAAAATGGTCATTTTAATTACCATTATTTATTCATTTATTAAATTTTTCATATACATAATATTCCTTGTAAGAACATCACAAGGGACAATAATTTAAAATAATTTAATTTATTATATGTTTTTGGCATTCAAAATACAAAAAGTATTTAATAATGTATAATAAGTATAATAATGAGGACGAATACATTGTGTGATTTTTAGTACTTTTTTAAAAATCATTTTATGACTTTTAAATATTAGCATATATATATATATATATATATATATATATATAATCCATTTAAAACAATACATTTAAAACAATTTGTTTTTGCTTTTGTAGTTGCACAGGCTGCCTCATAAATGCCACAAGCCATTCTCTCTCAAAGCACCTCACAGCACCGGATTCCCACGTCTATGAAAAAGTGTGTATATGCATGTGGGTGTTTTCACATCTGCTCTCTATGCAGAAGTACTTTCTCCCCTTTCATAAACAATAACTCCTTGTATCTCTTGTGTTTAGAGAGCCAGGCAGGCCCAGCAGCATTTCAAACACATGACATTTTCCCTGGGAATGTGTAATTGTACCGGTGTGGTCACTCTTCTGTTGCCTCGCTCGTTTTTGCTGGTTACTCCAAGGGACGAGCTGAGTCAGACGAGGTAAGGGGAGGGATTGGGGGTGGGGTATTTTTAGATGGCATTTACCGTTTACCCACCACCCCGCTCAGGGATCAGCACCTGCATGGGAGGAAATACGAACAGTGATGTATATGAAGGAGGAGCAGTAATCAGTCAAATAAACAAAGAAAGGAATAATGCGCAGGCACGGGTAAAGAATAACACCATGAATAATAGAGAGGGATGGGAGGTGCAGAAGAAAATTAAAGGCTTGATTGAACAGCTAGACAATTCATAAATTGAGACCACTAATTTAATACATTATCTCTGAAAATGAGATGAGGACATTGGGGCAATCTGCTTATCTTGGCAGTTAACGCATTAACCATGCATATATTTTGGTTCTGTAGCAAATATTTTGTGAACTAAATTGTTATTATTTACTATAATAAAATAAAATACAAATTATAATTATAATATTTTTCATTTAATTTCTTAAATAATAAAATGTATTTATTTTGAAAAATAAACAAATATATACATAAACATTCCATTTTTAAAATAAAATAAATATATAAATAATAATCAATAAACAGTTAACGTTTTTCCTTTAATTTCCTAAATAATAAAAAGTTTGATTTATTTTATATAATAAACAAATATATAAAGAAACATTCCAATAAATAAAATAAAAACAAATATGTAAATAATAATCAGTAAACAGTTTATATTTTATTCATTTTTCTGTAATAAACAAATATATAAATAAACATTCAATTTACATAAATACATAAATAATAATCAATAAACCGTTAATATTTGAATTTCTTAAATAATAATATGTATTTATTTTATATAACAAATATATACATAAAATTAGATTTTACATCAGATTTTTATATCAAAATTATTATGAATATTACGTATTATTATTAACAATATTGATTTATTATATAAAACAAATAATTACACATGTTCAGGGATAAATAATATTTCCTGGTAAGGACATCACAAGGTGAATTAACTGAAGAAAAAAAAAAATATTTGCAGCGAAAATGATTTTGGCATTCGTGCCTAAATGAATTTCTTCTCAGCAAAAAACATCACAGACCTAAAGATTTTTTTGTCAGTATGAATCGTCTCATTCATCTTCAATGTACTGATGTCTAACCCCTTCTCGTCTTTGGGTCTCTGAGTGAGTGTGTGAGGAGAGTTAACGTAGCACTTGCTTGGCACACTTAACGATTTATTGACTGACTGATTGATTGCTTCAGTCTCACACCCACAGGCTAACACCTGCTATACAGGCAGTGTACTTCTGTGAAGCGTAACATTTTAATTGAAGTCTTTTAGACTCTTGCACTCTCTTTCTCACACTAACACACACACAAGCTACAGGAAGCCACTGCTGTCCATCAGCTCTGCAGTAAGCAACCAAGCTCCTCATTCACATTTGCAAATTTCCATTTCCACACGACTCTGTTGCCTTGTTTTTCACAGTGAAAGAAAATAAAGGCCTTACCTTTGCTGCCTGTCAGAGAAGCTTACTAGCTTTGTCGCCTCTGAAGACAGGAGATAATGCACAAGAGAAAATGAGGCAGCCATGTGTCAGAACGCAGCAGAGACGCATTAACCTCTGCAAGTAACAGGCGCAGCAAAGGCAAGCCTCTGTCTCTCTCCCTCTGCTTGTCACTTTTTCTCTTATTTCCTTTCTGTTTCTTTCTCTCTGATAACAGATCAGCACTTCTTGCAAGACTAAAAAGCAAATCCCATGGGCATCCTGTACTGTATAATTTCAAAATGACCTTCAAATGGTGAGACGACATAATCAGCAAGCATGGGCAGGACAGTGTGTTTCATGTGATTCTCAGGTCCTTCAAATCTCTCTTTTTGTTCCTGTATCTCCCAAGATTGCCAGATACAACGCACGGTGGATGAAGATGAGAATAATCGTGAGATCTGCTGGCACTACTTCGCTTCCGTGTTTTTCTCTACGAGTTTTCCTTATCGCGGACAGCTGGCTCACCGACGCTCTGCTGCCAGGTTAGCAGACAGTTCAGTCGGGGTTTTCTGTTCACCTCAACCTTCATTCTTCTATCTGAGCTTTCTATGTTTTTCTGTGACAACATATATTTCAGATGCAGTGGTCGTGTTATCCAGTGACAGATTGGGAGAAAACTGTATTTAACTAAGGCTATTTTTCAACCTATTTTATTAAATAACATCATGTCATTATTGATTACACAGCTCTCTGGAATATTTGATTCTTATTGGTCAATCTCACCATCCAGTGTTCTGAAATTCTATTTCTCACCATCATCCACGGTAGCACTACTAGCTGGTATATAATTCTACTAGTCTGAGCTCAAATTTGCAATGCAACAGAAGTAGCAACAGATCTTTCCTTCCAAACTGTGACGTACAACCAAGTGAAACAAAACAAGAAAAAGAAAATGTAGGACGGGGACTTTTTTCAATTCATCGGTTGTTGATTGGATGGAGGCAGATCTGAACGCAAGCTCGTAGTCGATTGTAAGAAGGGGGCGGGATTTAAGTGGACTAAATAATTGAAGTTTGTATGAATCCATACAACTTGATTTGATTACTATTACAAAAATAGTAGGCTAAGCAAGAAGTTCCACTCCTAAACCTAACTGTCAATGAGGAGAGAGCAGATTCATCATCAAATTCATAGGAATTAGCTACCAATTCATCAAAATGTTAGTTACAATCTTCCATGAGAGTATGAATATTCTTGTCATTCTCAAGAATAATTTCCATACGCTAGTATACTTGCGGTAGTTTCATGTCTCTCGTATCACACTGTGGACAAACGTTGCAGTTGTTGACATCTCTCATTTTATACGAATGTGTTGATTTGTATATTGTTTGTAGTGAAAATGATCTCAGTGGTATTGACATTATAGTGGATTTTTGCGGAAGATTTAAAGGGATAGTTCGCCCAAAAAGGAAAAATCTGTCTTTAATTACTCACCCTCATGTCGTTGCAAACCTGTGAGACCTTTGTTCATCTTCGGAACACAAATTAAGATATTTTTGATGAAATCCGAGAGCTTTCTGACCCTGCATAGACAGCAATACAACTACCACGTTCAAGGCCCAGAAAGGTAGTAAGGACATCGGTAAAATATTCCATGTGCCATCATTGGATCAACCTTAATTTTATGAAGCTACGAGAATATTTTTGTGCACAATGAGCACAAAAGTAACGATTATTCAACAATTCTTCTCTGCCATGCAGCAGAGACTAACCTGGAAGAGAAGAAATAGTTGAATAAAGTCGTTATTTTCTGTTATTTTTGCCTCTTTCTGGGCCTTGAACGTTGCGGTTGTTGACCCTGCTGTCTATGCAGGGTCAGAAACTCTCAGATTTCATCAAAAATATCTTAATTTGTGTTCCAAAGATGAACAAAGATGTTATGGGTTTGGAAGGACATGAGGGTGAGTAATTAATGACAGAATGTTCATTTAAGCTAATATAAAGGTAAGATTATAAAATAAATTCAACTATAGCCATGAAATATGAGTGATAGTAGTCACTTGGTCATTATGGCAAAATATACCCCTTTAGGGTGACACAAGACTGTTCATTATCCAGACACTATCCTTTACATATTCCAGCAGCTTGACTTGTTAGATCAGTGTGTTTTTCTTACATTCTCTTTTGCGCCTTGTATTCCTGACCTAAATACCCATGTTAGCATGCTTTCTCTTTTTTAATCACTCATTGCTATTCACTAACTCTATTAACATTCTACACTGAAATGTGCTTGCAAAGACTTTTCTCTTTCCTTTCATGTTCAAAACATGAACTACAGTCGTGTGGAAATATATTGTGGATGCACACAGGAAGAAATGCAGTAAAATGAGGCGGATTTGCTACGTTCATTTCAAATTCAAAGGAATTTTGCTGATTCAGTCAAATCCCTGTGGAGATGGTGAGCACGGTTTTAGCTCTGCATGTCTTCCAGACCTGCAATGGCATAACAAAATGTTAGAAAAATTATGAAAATGAACATAGGACACTAAAATATTGGATATTTATAGACAAAATTCACACTCAGCACTTATTAAAATGCTATCCGCTGACTGTTAAAACTCATTTTGAAATATTGCTCGGTTTATGACCTGACAATTGGGACTAGATGAGATCATTTAATTCAAGATGAAATACAGTAAGAAATCCCTGAAAAGAGTTCAGCGACACACATAGAAACGAACCTTCATCCTACTAAACCAAATGAAAAAGGTTTATTCCACTTTATCCTCTGCATGCTCCCTGCACGGGAGTGGTCCTGCTCAGAGGGAATTCAGCCCCGCAGTCATTCTTCTTCTCTTTCTTAGGTCAAAGATGGGGAGTATGATATCCAAATAGGTCAATAAAGGACAGGTTTATTCTCTCCCACCACCAGTACTACTACATTAATATTCAGACCATCTGTACAGAATGCAAGCATGCAAACATATATCCTTTTCCCCAGTTCATCCACTCTTTCTTGATTGAATAATTATGGGTAGTTTCAAAAGAAAGCTAAATGCTTTTCTTCTTCTCACTGAAGAAAGAGTGCTTGACAACGCCAATGCAGGGGTGGTCTAAAAAGTCACCTTGAATTGATCTCTCACTGCTTTTCCCAGCCTTCTCAGTAAGAAGTTAATACAATAAGATGGTATAACTAAAAAGTAATCAGACTTTAACTGTTTGATAACTTGCCTTAAACATAAGGCAAAGCAGAAATATGCTATAAGAATGAAGAGAACTGTGTTTTTTGATTCAATTCATTGAATACGTTTACATTTTTTGAGTGATAAATTGGTGACCATTTTGGGTCACCTTGGCTGCAAAATATGGGAGTTGTCAGACACTGCAGAGCTTTATTTGTGTGTCTGTGTTGGGGATGAAGCTGAGGGGACAAAATTGAGTCTTGCTGATCTATAGAGGAGTACTACAGCAAAAATGAAGAAGCCATGCATTTCAGATAACCGTTCCATAACACAGAAGAGTCTCTTTTTCAGTGTGAGTTTGCGTTCCTCTCCTTTCTGTATTAAAATACCTATTTCAACTCAGCAATAACACTGCTTTAAAATATGCAAACATCCCTAGACATTTGTTAGACGCAGTGTCGCTTGAGCATAGAGTGTCCGTTTGTAATTTTCCATAAACCCATCTTTAAGAGCAGCTTCAATTTGCATTGAAATAGAATTGTTCACTCTCAATGCATTCTAAATGTAATACAGAAGATAAATATGTATGGTGTGGATTTTGTGGATTGACAGTCTTTGTAAGTCATAAACAAAATTTTCTTTAGATTTTCTCTCCTGGGTATTTACGCTTCATGTTAGCATAGAGGAAAAAAAACATCCTATTCATACTATACATATCCATATCGAGTACACATTTCACATTCACAGAAAAGCAAAGAGACCTTCAGAGAAAATGGTGAGGCTGAATCTGAATAGCAATTAGTTACACGGCATTCATAGTTCTAAACGCATTTGTTCAAAAACCTAAAAAGATCACAATACCTTTGAATTCCTTTTGAAAAGCCCAAGCTTCATTAAAAAGGCCTAGCCACCTAATTCAAACTATAAAAAAAGCTGAAATGCACATTTACTTCAGTTAATATCTATCAGTACTGCCAATTGACACATTTCTGTGTATAACTGACGGTAAGGAATGAAATCTGTCTCTTGCTTGTGTGTGTGTGTGTGTGTGTGTGTGTGTGTGTGTGCGTGTGTGTATGTGTGTGTGAGATAGAGCGTCTGGTCAGGCTGAATTGGATGGGGTTGGGAAAATTGACTACACTGAGTAAATGATGGATGGAACAGAGAGAGGAGAACCCACGAGCCAGACATATGGAGCTGGACAAACAGTGAAGGAAAAGCCAATAAAATGAAGTATCTATTGGCCATGGCAGGAAATATTATTGACCTGCGTGACCTCTTTATAAAGTTCCCTGCACTTTCGCAACAAGAACAGCAAGTTTAGAGCAATGGCGAGTGGTAAAACGCTTATGTTGAGGGAAAAAAGCATTTTACTTAGTAAACAACTGGTAACGAAATTAAGATTATATTAATCATTCACAATATGTTTTATCTTTGATTTACACAGCTCTAACTTAATAAAACCTAAGCTATCTCTTGATAATATAAATCCTAAATCCGCTGACCTTAAAGCAGTTCACATTTCTCTGAGAATAAGAAATGAGAATATTGTTTACTTTCTCTATGCTGATGTGCGTTCCCAGCATGTGGGGAGGAGTTTCGCTGCTTCACAGAATCATTTATTAGGGATTTAATGGAGCCTATTCTGCTTCGGGGATTTGCTTGACTAGTTTGGACTGTTATTTAGTTTTTTTTTCTCATTTTCAGGGATAAGTTTTAAGGAAAAAGCAGGGCATGGTTTGTCTCATTTTGTTGCTCCTTTTAGGTTGCTGCATTGTCTGATACTGATCCGGGGATTCGTTTCCTGAAAGCATACTGAGCCAACTATGGTCGCAAGTCTCGTTTGAAAAACTAGTTCGATTTCCAAGAGTTTCCCGAATCCATATTTCTAGCAAACATCATTGTAAACAGCATGGTGAAGTTTTGTGGTTAAAACTACAGCTTTTAACCTTTGGTTAGAAGCATAGTTTCTTGTCAGTATGACATATGTACTTAAATATACAATGCACTTTAGCAAACATGAAATCACCCCATAGCAGATCTAGTTGGATAAGGTGAATCTGGGGAAGGTGGAGGGTTTCTGAAGCACACTGCAACTGATACAGAATGCACTAGCCAATGTTGAGCAGCAAGCTCATTGGCTTCTGATGTGAAAAGAAACCAATCAGCTGTGCCATGTGAGTAATGATTATATCAGATGGCCTGCACCAACTAGAGTTTCATGACAGAACTTTATATTTATAACTCCACCACATGCTTGACCTCATCAACCAACATTCCTACATTTTTGCGAAACAGTACTGACAAGCTAGTTAGTTTCTCCAATAATGCATTGCACTATGATAGTTAAGCAGTGAGTTTCATAGTTTTTTGGGAAATGCAACCCTATAACGCTTGAGCAACGGATTTTTTTTATGGTTCCCACCACATGGTTTGTGTTCATGTTTTTACATTTTATGAAACATTTGGTATATTGTACGTGTGTTAAAATAAGCTGCATGTAAATCAGCTATCGTCCTCAGTGAGACACAATGTGTTATCGAGCGTAAGTAATGAGTTTAAATTTAGTGCTTTTTGAACATTTTCATTATGATGAAGATGACTTGTTATACGGTACCAGCCGGCCCTTTTACCAGGTCTTTGGAGGTAATTAAGACTGTGCAGTTAAGAAGCCTGGGAACCCTCTTAATTAATAAGACAAAGTATTAAAGTGAGAACGCTAAATGCGCATTGTTTAATATTTCATTGTCACTTAAATTGCTTTCTCCCCACAAGATATTCCCCTCTTGCAGCTAAAATGCAATACTTTACACCCCTTGTATCACCTCATTTTTGCCTTAAATGGATAAAAGCCCCTAAGCCATGTCCTTAGAGAGAATAACAACAGAAAGAGAAACCTCCGCTCTCTCCACTGGAGCCTCCGGCAGAACAAACAGGACCCAGATCTGCTGAGGTGTTACATCTTAATGTGTTACATTTTTCTATAAATAGGAAGAAAATTTGAAATAATATGAAACTGTTGAAAATCTGAATGCAACATTATTTTTCCATGCCATTTATTCTTGTACACTCGTCAAAGGGCTTTCAAACAAGAACAGTGCGGTTCAAGTTTTTCTTCTGTTGCTTTGGAAGAAGTAAATCAGTAAATCCGCAGTGCACTGGGATTAGAGCTTGGCAACAGTAGTCGAATGATTGTCTGTTTCTTAAAAACTCAAAGTACAAACATGCAGAAGTGCATCATTACTCAAAATCGATGTGCTATTAGAGCGGCGATAACATGATTTATTTTTCTGTTTTTGTCTCTGCTTTGTTGTTGTAATTGTTCTGGAGATCTGCTTTATAAAATCCTCTGGGGAAGGTGAAATGATAAGAGCGATGCCTCATTAAATGAACAAAACTGTTTTCTGTTGTCCCAAACAGCTGTCCCCAAAGACCTTATTGATCGTAATAAGATTATAAAAACAGTGGAGTAGTTTCATAAGATGCAATACATTTTCACAAGTCACAGAAACAGGGGAATCTTGTTTGGTGGAGAATATAGTTTCAGGTCTTTTGAGGTTGATGTTATTTAATTATTATTTACAATTATACATTTATATTAATATAAAAAAATGAAAATAATAATGCATTTAAAAGGACTATTTCAAAGTGTAACACTTTCTGCTGCCAGCTGGCTATGACTGTGAACCTTAATAGCCATAGTCAATAGCATATATTTCAGACAGATGTTTACAGTCTTTATTATTTTTAGCTTCATGATGTGTCAGCTAGTAGCTAAAGGTACAACATGGAATTCTGGGCTCTATATCGATATATCTGTGGTTGAAAAACAAAAACGCAAATTACAGTTACATTTGGTTTTCCATTTGGATTTGGATTTTATAATATACTTTATTATATTCTGTATGTACCCACTTTGCAATCCATTTGATCCTGAACAGGTGACTGAAAACTTGAAACAAACATCCAAGTTAAAACCAATACCAATTTCTATCAAGGCCTTTTTAAAGAGAAACTTTATTTTGAGCATTGCACCTTGTGTCACTTGGCCAAGGTTGTTGGAGCCAGTGAATACACTTCCTCAGAATGCAATGCCTCTGAATATCTGTTCTTTTAAATGTTGTCATTTTAAATCTGAATCATCGAGTTTATGTTTTAAAGGCCTTCCATGGGTTGAACCCACAAACTGTAGCTCATGCCAGATGACTCACTAGCCTTTATGAAAGCCTTTACAAATAACAATCTTAGAGTTTCAGTACAATGGCCTCCTTTAATAATGCATCGTGCACAGGGGTGTCATGCACCTATGTTTAGAGAGGGCACTAATGGCAGTCCTGGCACACTTTGTGCCCTAGGCGAGAAAAGACATGATTAATTTAGACATAACAACAGACATATCGACTTAGTGGTTCATAGTCAAGACGAATTAGTCTAAAAGTGATCATTTAAACTGTAAGATTCATTCTGGGGAAAAAATGTATCATGGTTTCCGCAAAAATATTAAGTTGTGCAATGGTTTTCAACAATGTTTTTTGAGCACCAAATCAGCATATTAGAATGATTTCTGAAGGATCATGTGACACTGAAGACTAAAGGAATGACTGCTGACAATTCAGCTTTGCAATCACAGGAATAAATTACATAACATTTATTAAAATAATATAACAATTATTATATATTAATAAAGTAATTAATATTAGTAATAATATTTTACAATATTACCGTTTATACTGTATTTTTGACTAAATAAATGCAGATGCAGCTCTGGTAAGCATCTGGTAAGACTTCTTTCAAAAACCTTTTAAAAAAAAGTCAAACTTTTAGTTTTTTTCAACTGCTTACACACAAAATATTTACTTGTCACAATTTCTGAAAGCTGACACTCAAACACCAGAACCACACACAAAATCTACAAAACCATATGCTAATTCTCGGCCTTTGACTTAGTTTTCAATTTCATAAAACACTTTTTGCAAAACACAACACACAATTTTCTATGTAACACACAAAATTCTAATAGGAAGTATCTTAATTTTCTTTTTAAAACACAACCAGTCAAAATGCCACACTAATTCATCAGTGCTTCACACTAACTCCTCACATGTGCAAACACTCTATTCTTTCCTTAGCACCAACCAATCATGGCTTTAGAATAGGCCTATAAATTGGCCAAAGGTCAGTCGATTTACAGTGGCGGGTATCATTCAAACCTTTAGAAATGTGCTCAGGTGCACAGGTATGTACAATCTCCTATAATGTAGACATGTTCTAATGTACCCATAGTAGCTATTTCAGCATAACATAAGGTATACTATGAAACATATATTTTAGCATTTATTTACTGCAGTGCATTGCATGATTGGTCACAGTCTGGTGGGTTATCATACTGCACAACAGTACAGCTGACTGTAAGAAGACATTCTGACTATATTGTATAAAATAGTATATTATACTGCAATTTGTTACAGTTTCACCTTTTTCAAAATTATGTTTGGTTTCTGTCCATCTACAGATGGTTGATGTATTTCTTTTCTTTCGTACTGTGTGTAATACTGTATTCACAACCACAAATGCTTACAGTAAAAAAAATAAATAAATAAATAAATAAATAGTTTGGTTTGTTTTTAGTCTTGCTTTTGTGTTTACCGTGAACTTTGCAACATCTCTCTGCCAGTTACTTTCAATCTTGTACAGAAATGCACACAGGAGCTCATGAAAGAAGAGCTTTAGGTTTTGAATTACTGTGTGTATATGACATATCCAAAAATATAATATTATGGCAAAAGTGTTTGCAACGTAAGACAAATGTTTGCTTTTGAGATGTGTTTGTGATATTTTGAATGCAGTGTGTCATTTTGCAAGAGATGTGAGGCATTTTGCATTTTGTGTGTGCAATTCTTGGATTTGTGTGTAAAGTTTTGAAAAAAAGAGGCGAAGTATTGAAAATGCAAGCAGTTGAAAAAAAAACTGTAAATGGTAGTACATAATGAAAAATGAAAAAACAAGACATAGGCCTATTTTACTGCGATAAAAGAGTTTCCATTAGCATACACTCTCAGGAAAATCACATTGCAGTGTGCTGTGTACATCATTAAAATACATAAACCAAAACATAATACATGGTTATGCTGCATTTCATAATGAAACACATTTTTGTCACAGTACAAAAGGATATGTCTGTGTCCTTTGATGAACTCCTTCAGTTTCACGATGACTGTCTGAACATGTGCCATAAAAGGAACAAAGCCTGTTTATTGATTACATCAAACAATCTCTGACATAAACACATAAAATGCAGATTCTTCTTCTCCCAAAAAAAAAAAAAAAAAAAAGCATTTGCTTGCCAGGTATACTCTTAAACAAAGCTTCCAAAGGGGGGGTTTCATAATAAGGCCAATGAAAGAACCATTTTTGGCTCCCCAAAGAACAATGTTTTCTTAGTATGAAGAACATTTTAATAATCTAAAAAACCTTCTGTGGAATGGAAAGGTTCCATGGATGTTAAGGGTTCTTTCATAGATGCCAAAAAAGAATCTTTATTTTTAAGAGTTTACAAAGATTTCCACCTTTTTCAGAGGCCACAACACAAGTCAATAACAGTTGTGCCATCACCTGCTTGAGGATGAAGTGCTCAAGAGTGGCAGAATGTAATGAAGAGCTGCTAGTTTTCTCCAGTTATGAATATCGTCTAACCGAATCAAAAGCTTCTAATAAGCTAAAGGCTCTGTGGCTAGTGCCAGCCCATTCTGAGGACCAATTTCAGCCCGTCAGGGGCCTTCTGTGCCTTCGCTGTTGCCCTCTCTTCTGTTTATCCTCCAAGTTTCTGTACCGAGAGGAGGGAAAGGATTTAAATAGAAAGATGTTGACAGCTATGAACAGTGCAGTTCCTAAAGCTCAGAAAGACAGGCAGACACAACATCACATTTCAGAGTGTGCTTGTAACACTATACAAGAGCCTTCTCTTCTTTTCACTTACACATCCTCCAGGTCTATTGTACTCATCCCTTGAGACAGTAACCATTTAAGCCATTCATTTCACAGTTTAAGCCACAAGAACAGATTCTTCCCACGGATCTTAAGAGCCGCTTAGCCATTCTATTCTAAGCTTAGAAAGATTGATTATCACTGCTTATGGATATTTTGGCATGATGCAAGGCTACACAAAGATGTCGTAACATAAAGAAATGCCAGGTGGCAGAAAAGGTAACACTTGAATTCGCCTTATTTCAACACGCTCGAAATACAGGAGAAATACTGAAGTGAGATATTGACTTAAGATACTGAAAACTGACTTCACCCAAAAATGAAAATTCTGTCATCATTCACTCACCCTTATGTCATTCCAAATCCGTATGACTTTACTTTTTTTCTGTGGAACATACAAGAAGATATACTGAAGAATGTTGGTAACCAAACCATTTCAGTTCCCTTTGACTTCCATTTATTTGGACATAAAATACAATAAAATTCAATGGGAATCAAAACAGTTTGGCTTCACAGACAGTCATACAGGTTTGGAGCAACATGAGGGTGAGTAAATGATAACAGAATTTTTATTTTTGGGTGGACTATAGCCCAATTCACAACAAGAATGACAACTATATCCAACGCACAGTAAAATTCTGTTACAGTTTTTTTCAATTGCTAACATCCCTTTGTCCAATCTATAATCACATTTTCAAAACTCTAAACACAATTAGCACAACATCCGTCTGTTGTAACCAAACTATTAACACAATTCATGTTGTTTTCACACAATATTCAGTCAATTAACACGTTTCAAAAATGCTTAAATTTTCTTTTTACACAAGCTTACCCAATACCAAAATCATGGATCTTTTTAGTCTTATTTACAAATGTTTAAACACAGCATGTCAGAAATGAAGACCTAATGTTCCAAACCTTAAATATAGTATAAAGCTTCTACTTCTGCTACAACAGCAGCTCAAAAGTATTGAAAAAAAACTCTATATAAAATATTGTAACAACTGATAAGGATTTTTAAGTAACAGATAACTGAAATATTTAGAAAAAGCTGATTCCAGTCTCAGTTGGAGGAATAGTAAAGTGTTGAAACTCTTTCCATTACATCAACAACAGAGTAAAAAAGACCTCTTTGAATTGGTTTTGTGGATGCAGAACAACACAAAGAATCAGAGAGAGAGAAAAAATAATGCCTGGGAGAGGAAGAGGAATAGTTGTAGGAGGGAGAGGAGTAGTTGGATCAGAAAAAGGGAGAAGAGGTAGGTGAGAGGAGGGAGAATGTGTGTTGGACTGTGCATTTTTTATGTTTGTTTTTTCCCCTTACACATGTGGAACCTATGAAAGCTTATTTCTGCCATGGAATATAAAGGGTAAATGGTAATTGTGACTTAATCTCAGAATTCTGACTTTTTTCTTGCAATTTTGAATTTACAGTATCTCACAATTCTGATAAAGTCTGAATTGTAAGATGTAAATTTGCAATTCCCATAATAGAAATTCGAATTGTGAGATAAAAAGGTCACAATCACTGTTTTCACTTTTTTTATTCTGTGATGGAAACAAGCTTGCATAGTAACCAAAGGCCATGTATGTTGGAATTTTTGTTGATCACTGGCATCAGCTACCATGGGGGCACCATCCACATCCAACCATCACCCACTGGAAAGAAATTTCAATCAAGGTTCCGATTGAATTTCTGCATAGGGGACCCTATTTTTTCTATTGTACTTTCTCTAAAGTAATGACTCATTCAGTTTTAGATAGTATGTTGCCACGAATGAACACATTCAACACTTAAAAATGTAAAATGGGTTTCAGCTGATGGTAAACTGAAGGCTAAATTGCAAAAAAACTATGGATTTTTATATTGTCTATTCTATGCAGGTAGAACTGAAACATGACAAGTAATTCAGTTTTTGTAAAGCCATCAACTGTTAGTATTTTGACAGTCACTGTGCTATGATTGACTATATGTTTCTGTTGGATAGAAACTAGTGCTAATGTTTTGACTGAATGAATCAATTTTGAATCAGGTTTACTGTGTTTTGATAGAGTTAGTATATGTCGAAAAAGGTATTCAGCATTTTGAAATGTAGAGTTTGTATTTATTTAACAAAATGTGGTTTTGGCTGGAAAATTAACTATGTCTAACTGTGTGATGTAGGTGTGTTGCTGTGTTAAGAGTTTAGAAAAAGTACTTTAAGTATTGGTAAACGCTTGTTAGCAATTGAAAAAAACTGTAATTATAAGCACACACTGCAGATCTATTGTCTGCTGGATGATTGTAAGCATGAGTTCTGATGGATTTTGGAAAAAATTGCTACGAAAATGGTTCTGATATTATTCTTCTGTAGCATTATTGTTATAGTTGTGGTAAGGACTAAGCTATGCTTTTATATTTTGAACAATTTTTAAAACTATAACGTGTTGCTGGAACTCTGCTGAAAACGCCAAGCTGTGAGCGCATGAGCACTTCTAAAGTGCTGCGTTTTTTTTAAGTTGAGATGCTTTGGTTGCTGTGATACGGAATATCCGTGGAAGTGTAACTAGGGCGAATTCCAAACTGCTTTTTTGCGTCCTTGAAGGGCACTTTGGGAAGGGGACGCCATTTGTAGGGACATTCCAAATGAAAGTGAACAACTGAACTCCTTCATGAAGGGCCCTTCCAGAAGTTCGTTAGCGAAGGGAACATGCGATGGTCACTTCACTTTCTGTTTGTGATCTTCGGTTAGGAGATCGTGCGATGCGTTTTAAAGCAAAGTTGGGGTTGATTTCCACTTCACATACAAACGAAGTAGAATAGGCTAATGAAATTTGTCTTTATTTTAATGTAGCCTAATTCAAAATATTTTTCAGCTTTGTCAAGGTAACATTTGGTCCGTCATTCCCTTTGCCAAGGGAGTTCCAAACGCTCATACGAGACAGTAATGCCCTACACCCTTCAAAGAACACACTTCAAGGGCTCTGCCTTTCGAAGGGAGTAGGGAATAGGGATGCTCACTTCCGTTTGGAATTCGCCCCTATATCTGATTTCGCAGATAGTTTATTCATGAATATAAAAATGTTGACAATATAAATTACTTGCTCTGGCCTTTGTTTTAAATTTTGTTCTGTTGTTGTGCTGCTTCTTGTCATCTGTTGCTGCTGTACAAGTGTGATGTGGTGGTTGGTCGGTGTGGAATTTGTCCCGCCCATCCACCACTGTGATTGGTTAGCTGACTAAAAAGTGACAGTGATGAGCGCTGTGTTTTACCAAAAGTTGAACAATTCTTGAACTCTCCGTGCTCAGCACTCGGCACGCTCCTACCGTTTTAAAAAAAAAAAAAAAAAGCGGCACTCCCATTGAAAAAATTAAGAAAATACACTAGCATTGGGAAAAACCGCTTTGGTGGGCACGCGGCCAAACTTTCAATGTGTTAAAGGGATATTTCAACCAAAAGCTCACTCTCATGATGATCCAAACCCATAAGACTTTCAACACAAATGACCTTTTTTTAAAAAAAAAAAACAAAACAACAAGCAATTACTGCCCTTCCACTGACAGTCAACACAACCAAAACGTTGATGCTTCAAAATGTTCATGAAGAAATAGTAAATGTAGCCTAATCAATATGAATGAATCGGTTTAATCAATTTCTTCGAAAGATACACATTCACGTTACATAATGAACAGATTTAATTTAGACATTTATTCACATATAAACTTTCAACAACACACATACATAGAGCAGTAAATGGATAGATGTAAATAATAAATGGAAGCACAATTGGACTTGCTTGAAGCACAAGAACAAGACTTGGTGGTTTTTGCGAAAAAAAAAAAAATGCTAGTATGTTTGAGCTTTTTTTTTTTTCCACATTTGATGCGCATTAAGCATTATTTATATAGGAATAACAGTCCAAATTAAACCTGTTCATCATACGGAGTAATCGTCTTGTAGGTAATTGATGACAATTTTCAGTTTTGGGTGAACTATCCCTTTAAGCTTTAGAAGGCTTACAACACAGAATACAGCAACATTTTTACAGCTTGACAGAAGAAATAAAATCATTACAGGTTTCAAATGTCATGAAGACGAGTGAATGACAGAATTTTCACTTTTGGGTGCAAAAGGTACTTTGAGTCCTTTCAGTAAATATTTTAAAAGAGCTACTCCTTTTGGGTGTTTAACCATTGTGACATTTAGACAGGGATTCTGATGATCCTCTACCTCATTTTGTCACATGGAGTGTGTATGCTATTATTTTAGATTCCTTTTATTAAAATTGCACATTCCCAAGATGACTCATAACACTAATCCTGCTCACTTGTCACATGCAGTAATTCCTTGCGAGTGCACTGGTTTTCAAGGGCATAAATCAATAGTCACTGCCAGGGCACTGT